>JAZKJV010003514.1:0-296563 GCA_037367405.1 Ottelia alismoides | reverse complement strand
TGGGGGGAATTAGGTTGTTTCAAAGGTCGTGGAGGTAATTGGCAAAGTTTATAGGGTCTGCCAGGTAAAAATCCCTATTTTTTTATGTTGCACTGGGTTTTGCATTTTCTTGAGTATCTAATATACCTTCTACACCCAGGCTTGTAGCATTTATGATGTAGAGCCTTTTTTTCATGCTCATACAATTCTTATTTGGTGGCCTAATAGTAGTGGGAAGCGGCGATATTGTGATCTGGTTCCTCTTGGTCCAAGTGAACACTCAAAAGACTGGAAGCTCTTCTAGTTTACTCAGCTCATTTTTTTGGTGGAAAGTTTGAGCTCTTTCAGTGTTATTAGATTTTTTTGAGATATATGAAGTGTACTGGTAGCTCCTCAGCTCTTACCAAGTTGGATCGCATTGATCCACAATTTTTAAGTTTTAAACACACATGCACCTAGGACAAGTCAAGTTAGTACATGGAACCTTGTCCCCTATATTATCTTCATGCTGACACTCAGGTTTCTTGAATTGATCTGATACTCCTTCCCATCCTCAAGTATCATTAAATTGGGTCATAATTTAAGCACTCAAATCACAAGTCCTTATGCGAAATGGTGACTCATCACACAATACAAGCAATTGTGCAAATGAGATGCCAATCATATTTGATTTAAGCACATAGATTCTATGTGCAATTGATGAATCTCGGATTCATCACTTTAAGTTTCATTTATTAAGCTCAAATCCCTCAAAATCAACAGCATTTCTGTATCTATTTTGCATAATTAGCATTCATGCATGTTTTCATAAGAATTGCATTTTAGCATTAATTTTTGCACAAAATAAGAAGCCAAAAATCTAAGCCAAAGTTGACCTGTAAATAGTCTAACTTCTCCTATTTTTAACTCCTCCGTGCTAACTCCGAATGACACAAAACCACTTCCACTATGTACACATCACTCACAAGAATAAATAAAAAATACAAAAAATCACTAACCCTGATAAGTGGACCAAAAAAACCAAACCCTAGTTTCATGATTTTTCGGACTAAAAGCCCCATATCTTCCCCATCCAGTGTCTGATTTGATCCTACTCACTTTTGAACTAATGCACATTCAATTATCTTCAAAACAAGATCAAGTTCAAGTGAATCGGAGCTCGTATGTGAAAGTTGGATTTTGGGCCTCTTTTGTACATTGTATATTTAGCAGTTTTCTGACCTATGTTTTATGTACTTATTTTCTTTATTAATAAAAATCCAAAAAAATATATTAAGGTGTCTTTCATTTATCTTTGATTTTTTCATATTTTTCCGGATTTTTTATATTGTTTAAAAATGACAAAAAAATAGAAAATCCAAAAATCAAGGTATTCTATGTACATGGGATACCCCAAAAATTCACTTTTTACATTTGACGATTTTGGCTTTGATGTCTACATGAAAGTTGTAGATCTCTTCGAGACGAGCATTTTTTGTGAAGGAACTGTTTTTATCCGAGGTCATTTGATATTCTTTTTGATTTTACAAAAGATTTTATCTCTGATTTTTCTGGTGCTAACACGTGGCAGCCCCAGAGGCCGCCATGTATCAGCTATTTTTCGCATATTTATTCTTTGTTTTTTTTATATAAAAAAATAAAAAATTAAAAAAATTAAAAAAATAATAAATACCACGCACGTGCAGCGCACGTGCCACCCCCGCACGCGCACTGCACGTGCGCCCCGCTCCCTCTCTCCTTAACCTCCCCAGCCACGTGTCACGATCTGGGCCGTCCGATCTCGGCCTATCGGACGACCCTTGACCATCTTCCCCAGTCGCGCCCCTTCCCCCGATTTCTCCGCCGGCCGCCCGCACCGGCCCTCCGCTCCTCTCGCGCGCGCCAACGAATCCTCCGCCCTTATCCTCGCAACCTCCCTCACCGGCCGCTCTACCCTCTCGACCTATAAAAGAACCCCGATGCCACTATTCCCCTTCATCCGCCGTTAGCCCCCTCCAGTAGTGACAGACCGTACATCATCGGCGTGATCCAGGGTCTTCATCCTTGTCGCAGCAATGCCTCCAGGCCGCTGCTCTAGCTCCGGCGTGGTCACCGTCGAGCCTATCCTTCAGGTATACTCCCTCTCCTTTTCTCTCTCTCTCTCTCTATATATATATATCTCCGGTTACTCCCCCTTGGACCACCGACGTCAACCACAGCAGAACCACCTGCTTCATCGAGCATCGTCTTTGAATCCATCGACAACACCACCTTCAGCATCGCCACGGAACTCCATCAGTGCCCACCGGCCGTGTGTCGGCCATCTCCATCACCACGTCTCCGCCACGCAGTTCAGCCGCCAGAGCAAGCCACCTCTACCCTCGCCTCGTCTTCACCGAACCATCTAACGCTTCTCCAACTCCGACGTGCTTCGCCAGCAACATCCGACCATCCAGATCTCCTCCGCTAGCAAGCCACCGGACCGCCGGGCCAGGCCCGAGACCCCAGCACGCGCGAAGCGCGTGCGTGGGTGACGTCGACCGTATGCCACGCCCAGGTCACGTGCTCTGCACGTGACCGAGGATGATATTGCAAAGACCACCCCGCGGATCCTCCATATTACGCCAACGCCCTAGGGTCACGTGCTAGGCACGTGACCACTGGAACATTTGCAAGAAGCTCCTTCGGGTTCCTCCATATTGCGCACGTGTCCAGCCGCCCAAGGAATACGTGCGAGGCACGCGCTTCCTTGGGAATTTTGCACTTCTGCCCCCGATCTATTGGTAATTACTCTTAAGTCCCCATGCTCTTTTACTTAGTTTATTTAAATTGCATCTGTATCCCTATGTTTCTCCTTTGTTTTGAACATCTATTTGGCATTATTTTATTAATCCAAAAATAGCATGATGTTTGTTAATTAATTCTCTACACTTTGACATATTGTGGCATTTTTATGATTGATGGTTATTTATTAAATAATTGTTTTGTGAAAATCTGCATATTTTGCCCAGTCTGGCTCTAAAATTCATATTTGATTAACCATTGCTCTAAAAATTCTCCGAAAAATCACACATTGTAGAGATTATTGTGCTTGACATTGTGCCCAAAAAGAATTGCATTTACATGTATAGATTGCTCTGTAAAAATCATTTTACATATTTTAGTATTTAATTTTTAATAGATATTAGACCCCATATTTTCAAGGTTTAGAATTTTTTTGAGATCCATCACCTCGTGATAGATCTTAGATAATTTTATCTCTTGAAAATAAGTAGGTTTAGTATTTATTATAATTAAATATTAAAAATCATTCTGTTTGCATTTAAAAATTCATAAAAAATTCATATTGCATCCAAAAATTCCAAAAAAATTAAGTGGACTCATTTCATCATAATCTACATTGTGGCCAATTTTCATATTTTTCGGACATCGTTTGATTGAAATTTACATTTTAGTCCCTAAAATAGGCCGAATTTGCATTTTGCATCCCTTATTGCATTGAAAAATTCCAAAAATAAACCGCATCGAAAACCGAACACAAAATTGGATAGACATAATTCTAGGTTGTTCCTTTGCCTCCTTGTGATCGACCTTGGGACTTGCCCAAGTAAAATAAACATAAAAAACCACTTGATTAAAATTGAATAAAATTTGTGGTTATTTCTTGACCGTTTCCGATCGCCGCCTACAACGAACGACTTTCATCATTTTCACTCGAAGATAAAAACAACTTTTTAAAGCAGTGATTTTCGGACTCATCAGCAATATATCACATA
The DNA here is from genome assembly GCA_037367405.1 of Ottelia alismoides. NCBI lineage: Eukaryota > Viridiplantae > Streptophyta > Magnoliopsida > Alismatales > Hydrocharitaceae > Ottelia > Ottelia alismoides. The sequence goes on along the minus strand of JAZKJV010003514.1, from coordinate 292,829 downwards.
TATCCTCAACCTATCCACTTCAAGTGCATTAAGTCTAAAAACCTAATGGTTAAGAGTGATAGAGACTCAAGTTGAGAGTTCTCCGAATCAGGAAACATGATGTACGATGAGTCTTGTGTGCATGTTCAAATATCAGGAATAAAACCTTATTAATGATTTTTTAATATTTTTTGATGTTATTTTTTTGAAATTTTTTAAAAGACATTTATTGTTTTTTTGAAATGTTTTTAATTTTTATATTTTATTGAAAATATTTTTGAAGTTTTTTCAAAATATTTTTTCACAAAATTGTAATTTTTGAAAGTTTTGAAGAAATTTTTTATTTTTCAAAAAACTGTTATACCCTTAATTTATAACATTTTTTACAAAAAGTATGTATTACTTACAAGTAAAATAAGAATTTTACAAAATTTACTAAAAAAGACAATATTTTACCTACAACCCCTTATTTTATTGTTAATCGAGTCAAAAAATAGAGAATGGAATTGGCCGTCTGACAATGCGAAACAATAAAGCGTCTGACAAGTCAAAGTATGAGATATGTGTAAAGTAAGGATGTAGTATATATCCCCCTATACTTAGCATGTGCTATGTCCTCATGGCACAGAGTGAAATAAATACATAGCTTGTACTAAGCATAAATAGGTGAAAGAATAGAAGTTGACCAAAAACCCTATACTCAGGCTTTTGATGGCCAAAGTACAATAAAGAGCGAAGATGAGGCGACCGAGGATAGGGGAAAAGAATAGAAGTGGAGATATAAACAATGAAATCACCCCCCTATACTTAGGATTTGGTCAGTCTAAGTATGAAAAAGAACACAAGATTAGGAACCGATGAGATTGGGAGATAATGTACACAACAATGAAAAAGAAAAGAATGAGCAACTCGGATCACTCACCACATATACTTAGGATCTAGTCGTCCTAAGTATAGCCACAAAACGAATGAGATGGAACTGGGATGAGTGATGTGAATCACGAGGGAGAGAAGAAAAGGAAACCCTCAACAATGTGTAGAGAGAATATACATGGATCAAGAAGGATTATGATGAACCTTCTTGTGGGAATGAAGAGGGAAAATGAAATAAGGATACGTGTCGATGCCACCATCATCCTCAGAAGAGTAGTAATGAGGAGGATGGAATGTCCAAAGAGGATTGACACATGGCTTCTTGCTCGAATAGGGTTGGATAACAACCTTATTGCATGTATTTATGATTATCACCTCATCAGAGTTAGACGAGAATCCTAAGAAGAGTCCATGTATATGGAGATCATCTTAGTTGGTTTGTTAAAACCTAAAGCAGAGAGAGAGGAAGAAGAGACTGGCATGCCTTAAGGAGTTTGGGGGGAAGCCTCAAGGAGTCAGTGCTCATCTTCTTCTCACTAGCTAACCAACTAGATGTAGCAAACTCTTTCTTGGAATGGAGTGGTATCGTGTTGGATGTCTCTCTAGGTCTAATCTTAGTAGTGGTCTGCAAAATAAGTTGGTTGGCTATAGAAGTGTAGGCACGAGAATTGGGTCACCGAAGGATCAAGACAGTCTACAAAGTTTGGTTCCAATTCAGGAGAAGCTTCTACTCGTGAGTCATCAACAGAAGCTCTTGAGGTGGTGAAGGGGCAAGCAACGAGTATTGTCGTGGTGTGGAAACTCCCAAAACCAAGGATCGGCTTGACAATCAATACCTTAGATGTAGCAGAGAAAGAGAGGATAGATCTGTCTCTCAACGCTCACATTTGTCTGTAGATTTGTAGGCTGCCTTGGGTTGGTGTGTGTCCTCAGAGGTCGGGTGAGGTTGGTGTGTACCCGATGCATGGAAATCGATCTCCTGAGTATCGCAATCTATAGTCGTCTTAGTCAAGGCTAAGGACAACTTCTCAAAAATGATGGGAGATTAGGTGAACTCCTCTCGATGCTCGACATCAATGACAATAAAGTCCACTCTGAGCGAAGCACCTTGGAAATTGATGATGGTTGAAATAGTTCCTCTCAACCTTTTTTTGGATCGATCAGCTTGCTGAACGATCACTCTCGACTTTCTAATTGGTCCGTATTTGAGCCTATCAAACACAGAGTTTGGGAGAATATTTATCGATGAGTCGTAATCGATTTTCATATGGGTAATGATAGTGTCTTTGATTTCAATCTCAACCCTAGGCAACCACTTCACTCTATGGCTTTTGGTCTTTCTCTCCATCATCAAAGATGTGACCATATACACTAAGTGTCCCTCAGTCCTAGTCCTCTAATTTCTTGACCGCTTAGGCATAAATTTACTTCTTACAAAACTTTTGAGGTTAGGAAAGTTATCTATGACCCTTATTAGAGAAGCTTAAGAATCAGTTCCTTAGTGACCGCTTCCCTAAGGGCAGGGACCAGTTTCTTTTACATGTTCTTTCTTTTTATTTTTTATGATATTTTTTTTTCAATTTTCAGGGTTTTCTCGATAGGTGAAGGTGGGATGGGAGGATGTAAAAACTATGGATTGAATGATGGGGGGTTAGTAGAAGAGTGAGGTAAAATGGATTCCAGTTGTATAGAGTATGTGGATTTCCTAAGTTCCTATAGGTTTTTAACACTGAATCCACTCATTTATTTCTCCACTTCCATGCTTAGGTTGGCAAAAATTGAATTCAACATGTCAACGACATTTTCTAACTTAATACAAATGAATTATATCAAACGACAAATCTAGAACTGTCCTCCTCTAAAAAGTTTTCATGAAAAATCATGGGAGAAGTCTATGCAGTTAGATGATACTGTTGATAACTTGGAGTCTCATACTCAACATACCTTGACTATGGAATGTGATGCTAGGCTGAGTATAAACCATCCATATGGTAGATATTGGTCGGAGCCTCATGTGGTGGAGTTAAGAGATAGGGGACATGTAGATTGATCTCTTGGGTCCAATCCCATGTATATGGAGGCACTTCGAATGGCTGGTATGAGGGCTGGTCGAGGTGAGGTCGATCACTAAAGTCTATCAAGTCCGGGAAACCATTGAGTGTAGGCCTCTCAATTAGTTCGACCATATATTGTCCTTGGGTCAAGTCTCGATGTGTAGAGGTAAATAATTGACCCATCCCAACATTCTTGTGAGGAGAGAATGAAGTCCGTTGGGGTAAATAATTCTGCCAGTCATCTGTCTCAACAGTAGCTTGCCCTTCAAATGGTTCCTTGATTCCAGCAAGCATTTGAGAATAATGTGAGTCATCCCTTAATGGAAGTGTATAAGGAGTGCAAGAAGGTTGGGTAGGTGAGAAGTGTGAATAAGTGGGGAAATCAGTCAGGATTTTGACTTCGTAGTCTAGGTGGGATGGAACCGACCATAGGTAGGAGTTTCTCCCAGATGTTTGAGGGTGCATGGAGGAAAGACAAGGTGAAGATGATCGACATGTGATTAAAGAGAAGTGACCCATGGCATGGAGGTACGAAGCCTACAAGGAATGAGTAAAACGAAAGCGAATCAAGGTGGAAAGTGTGTAATGCACAAAATAACACACACACACACAAACAAACAATACAAAAGAGCAAACTTGATTTCACCTAATCAACTCAATGAAGGTCGCATTGGTTTGACCGTTAGCTTTTTAATTTTAGTTAGGTAACAGTGCAAACCTTTTTAACACAGGTACATAATGTGAGTTGCTTGACATACAATTATCGCTTCTACCAAACCCCAAATAGAAGGACCATCTGTTGGACTTGTAAGCCCTCGGTGACCATTTAATGCATTAAAATTTATTGTTTTATCATATCCATCTAAAATGAATATTTATGAATGCACTTAATATTAAGCTCCCTTTGGATAATTAAGTTATTTACCATGACCATATTCAATACCATACAATTGGGAGGACACAATAGGCATAAACATGTAATATTCAATAAAGATCTCTAGTATGAGAAAGAGATATCAATCTTTCTCTACAGACTGATTTCCGACCAACTTCATGATGCAAGTCCTCTACATAGGAATAGTGGTTCAGAGGTGTCGGAATAGTCAGATCAGAGAGTTGACTTGATGAGGTTGAGGTAAACTAAGACTTGAATCGTAACTGTCACGACCGGCACACATCCTTTTAACCGAACAAAAATATACATATATATGCCTGAGTGTGCACATTTGACAAACCCATAGGTTGGTTGCCTAACCAAGGTCCATATACCGGTGAATTTGTGTGCATATGAAGATATATGAGAAGTATGATCTCTCGAAGGAATCATACAGATTCATACTTGATGAACTGGGAGACAAAGCTCACTCAACAAATATTTTGAGGTCAGAATGAATTCAATGCATGACCATCTTGTTTATGAAATAAGACACTAGTTCAAGATATTAATATATAAATTTGGAAAGTATATGATTAATATTGTAGTCAATTATTGAATGAGAAATCTATTGATATGTTCTGAAGAAGATAATCAAACTAGGGTTTAAACTTCTGATATATCAAAGTCTTCCAGTGTAAACCATAAATGAGTATTGGTAATACTCATGGTAAAATTTATCTTAATTGATCATCTACCATGACACTTCCATTCTGAGGGAATGATGAAACCAAATGGAGTCCTGAATCTAGCTCTTTAGATATCATCTCAGCAACAACCTCTATGATCCAACCATTGGATCAACAACTGTATGATTATCAAGATGGCTATGGTACATAACCTAATTGCACTAAGGGACCTTATAAGTGCATTCATTCATTAATCTCCGATAGGGAGTGAAAATCAATAACTTTTATTGATACATAAAAGGTTACAATAACATTTACTGTAGAAATAATTCACCTTGGCTCACATAGTCACATGTTCAACAAATCGATGGGAGTTAACCATAGAGTTTGGGGTGTAAGAGTTAACAAGTTTACGGCTTGAGGTGATAATTACAATGTTTACATGGTTGAGAAGGTAATTGATAAAGTTTTCTGGGACTCGTGGCGCAAAAATTCCATGTTTAAATAACATAACTCAATATACTTTACACAACCTTTAGATAAATACTAATCAACCATAAATAATTATTGTTAATTAATTTTAAATTAATTATTTTCCATTATATGTATAAAAATAACTGGAATAATATAAAATTTATTTAAAATGGTAATGTGAATAACCATAAAATAAACACAAAGACTAATATTGCAATATGGAAACTTCCCAAGTTTGTAACTATTTATTTCATAATCCAAATAGGCCAAACTCACCTTTAAACATCATCTTTTAATGAATTCTAATTTATAAAAATACAAAAATATCAAAGTTAAAGGAGTGAGTTTTGACCATTTTTATCATTTCTACAATTGTTACATATACACTTTGATTCATGAAACCTTTACATATCCTTTGACCTAATTTTATTTGTACCTTATCAATGAAGTGTAACATGTACGGATACCAATAAAATCACTTTCTAATTTCCAACATGCATGATCTCTTATACCTAAATCTCATGCATACAAACTCCATTTTGACTATACTTAAAGTTCACATCAAGAGATACTCTAAACTTCTAAGAATGCTTTAGGATTATGTATGGTTCATCTCTAGAAAATGGATCTTGAGACCTCATTATATAAACGTACAACTGAATTTTGAACTTAAATAAATTGTAGAAGTTACATTTCAGCTCCTTTTCACGTTCTTTTTAATTGTGCACACGCCTTTTCATATTCTATTTTCATCTGAAAAATATTAAACAATCAACAACTTGAAAGATCAAAGGATACACAAATAATTAATTTGTACATAGGACAAATGTACCTATAAATTTCATTATACATTTTATATGTTCTATGTATGATAAAATAGAAAAGCAGTAAAAATATGAGTATGTTTGTAGTATATCTTATAAGTACAATAAAAATATAAAATGTACATGTTGTTCAAAATAAAACAAAAAATAAAAACATAGAAAAAATGAATATACCATACCTGTAAAAACAAACTTAATTTCCAACTTGCACAAATAGTGAAATATGCAAAAATATCCTTCTAAAAATTGCAGATCTTATTAAAATAAACAACTTTCATGTTTTACACCAACTCTTTTGAAGCCATTTATCAATTCTTTTTATTTATGCAAGTTTTTTTGGAATTTTTAACTTTTCTGGGGCAACCATGTGTCTCACTATGTCTTACACCTCTGGCCACGTGAATTATGTGCCTTGCTCGAGGGCGAACCACCACACTTTTACCGTGAATTTTGATAAACATAGTAACCTTTCGACTTTCAACCAATTGTTAATCAACAATATTTTGTCCCCTCTCTTGATTGATGCCATTGCACTACAAAAAAAGACGCAATTGGCGTGCACATGGTGGCTCGTTCTGTGTACGTTGATCGCATGCCAAGTGCATGCCCATATGCTGGGAAGCACATGTGCTTGCCCGATGTGTGTTCGCCCAATGGAGGGTCGCTACGGCAGGCGGGCGAGCACTTGTATACGCCAGGTGCTCGCTCGACCTGGAACAGTTGTGTTCGCCAAAGGCTCACTCATGGCCATGTTGGCGAGCCAATAGAGAGGGCTGGGCGAACACATGCGCTCCCCCAAGCTAAAGAGCAGAAAAAATATAGGTTCGATGAGGTTTATACGCCCCGTCAAACCTGTATAACATCTTAAGAAAATACTACAGATGCTTATTAGAGTTGAGAACAGTACCTTTAATGTGCCATCCATCTAATTAATTCACGTAACTTGTACCTGCCAAACCCACATAATATATATGAACATATGAATTAAGCATATAAGATAATATACAATTTCAATATGCATCACATTTAGCAGCTAAATATAATACCAATAGATTTTTGAAATGTTCGACAAGTACAAGTACAAGTACATGTAATTCTATTTTCAAAGTTCATACATATTAAAAGATTTGCTAAAAAATCATATAAAAATAAGATAAAACCACCAATCATTTCTTTTTTGATCTAAAAATTTTTGATATTAAACCATGCTTTTCTTTCTTTTTCTTCTTCTCCTCCTTAAATCTAGCATACATGTGGGACTCTTCTTCTGAGTCATTATCCTCCCCTTCTTCATCTGATTTAATCTCCTCATATTGAGATGCACGCTCTTGTGACCTATTTTATGGAAGATATATATATGATATACAATTAAAGATATTAAAATATAAAATTATTAGAGTTTAGAAGGGCAATACTTGCATGTACGCTGAGAAATCTTGTTGGAGCTTCGTCACAGTCTCCACCATCATCGTCATCTAGGACTCCATTTGCGATGGTGGCTGTGATGATTGTGGTTGTGAATACGACGGCTGACCATAAGAAGAATAGGAATGACGATGTTCCTCCACATAGTATAGAGGAAGACCACCAAGCGTCCGGTTCTTGTTCGCCACAACATCCCTCTCCTTCAACACCTATAAAAAATTTGGATGGTTTAATATGAATATATAGTTAAAAATTGAATATACTAAATTAATATCTATCTATACCTATTTCCAAATTGCTTTATCAAATGGTAGATGTTCCCTATTAGGATCTCCACCCCATTTCTCTACAGCTAGTGCCAAATAACGATCCTGGAATACATGTTAAAAAAATATAAGAAATAAGGATATTATATCTTTCAAATTACTTATATACAAAAAGACTAACCAACAATTCTCCTGCTTCAGGAGTTGACCATTGAGACTCTCCATCTTTCCCACTCATGTGGGACCTAGACCACCACTTCTGAAAAGAGAATTCTCTTTCCAACCTTGTCGCCTGAAAAATAAATATAAAAAATAATTACAGAATGGAACTATAATAAGATAGTATTTAAAATCTAATTTCTAATAAGAAATTACCAGCTCCGCTCTAATCTAATTGTGGCTTTTAGAGCCACTGATCGATTTGATCCTCAATCTTTGATGGTTTGTTCTTCCCGCAATCGATCTCCTCCCAAACTCGTTATATGGAATGAATGCATCACAAAAATCCACCCACCTGCAACAAATATGTTATAAATATTTTTTTAAAAAAATTACATCATAAACTATGGAGGTAATAGAATATCTATCATCTGTACACCTTGTCGATGTGAACCTCTTCATCTCCTCAAAATTCATCTCATCCTATCCCTTCTTCGCATGCGAGTCTCTCCTTGCTTTGAAAAAGGTATCACTCATCCTCTTCTCTACGGAACGAATAAATGCTCGACGATAAGCCTCTTTCCCTAGACTGGGAACTAAATGATACCTACTCTGAAAAAGTATTGCAAAATATTAGATTAAAAAGTAGCGACAAATTTAAATGAATGCGCTAAAACATTACTTACCTGAAACATCTCAAATAATCTCTCCTGCTCACTAGTAGGAATGCAACATCAATGAAATTGCATGCTAGTAAATTTGTCTTGATTATGTTGGTAATATCCTTTCCTACCTTGTTGCTATTCAAAAAACCCCTGCATATTTTGTAAATTTTCCAAATAATATGAAAGTTTAAATGAAAAGATTTATTTATATAAAAATTAAATTTAGAAAATTATGAAAATCAAACCTCCCATCCGTAGTAACCTCCAACAAAGGGTAGGACTCTGAAGTCTGCCCACCTCCAGTGGGTAAAGGTACGTGGATGCTCGGACGTGCAGAAGAAGGTGAACCAGAATCCATCGAGGTCTGTGCTGGTACATGCACCGGGCATGCAACAGGAGCAGCTATGTAAGATGACTCTCCATATACGCCTCCATAAAAGGGAGGAGGAGAATAACCAAGAGACTCATCGTAGGCTATGACCCATCGAGCCTCGTCAGGAAGTGACTCTAAAATAACAGATGGGGTCGGCTGCCTACTAGAAGAAGGTGAGTCTGACGACGATGGACGAGTGGATCACTGAGATCCATGAGAGCAGCCATGTCCAAAACCTGCCACGACTGTAATAATGATGTAATAGTTAATTACAAAGTTATTAATGAATATTTCTGATTTATCTTTTATAACTTACTGAACTTATGGTTAATCTTCGTCATGTGGTTCGGAGTAAGTAAAGCATATTTCATTGATTTCTGAGTTATCTGAAATCATCATTTGTAGAGTCTACATCATCTTGTAGGTCAACACATAACACCTCATTATCCGTCAATCGAATTGATTAAATGATTGAGACTTCTTCTACTACATTTATTCGCTCATGAGTAGGTGTGAAGGGTTCATCTATAACATCTTTTAGATGAGTGTATTCATTAGAAATATAACCTTGAGAATTTATTTTCATGACACTGAATGATTCGACGCTCTTTCTCTTCTTTGACACTTGTGGGAGATAACAAACTTGGTCCGCTTGAGAAGTTAGAATGAAGGGTTCAAATCTCTATATAAATTTTCTTGGTATCACATCGACAATGTTATTTCTCTTATCAATCACTACGCCTCCATTGGGATCGTACCCGTCACACAAAAAGAGAATTACTTTATTATAGCCTGGAATACTATATTCTACTTCCAGTATCTCCTTTAATATTCCATAATAATCCAAATGATTTTCCTCGCAATAAGAACCACGAACCATCACTCCATATTTCTGAGTTGTTAAATATCTACCAGAATTAAATGTATGAAACCGATAACCATTACTGTAACAGGAGTTGTAAGATCGGACCTTATAAATCGGACCTTCTCCAAAGTATTTTAATATTGGATTTTTATCAGTTGTGCCCCTCTGAGATATTGCAATTTCAGTTATGCCCCTCTCTTTTTTGGAATATTAGTTATGCCCTATCTTCTTGCAAAATTCACAGTTTTGCCCTTGTGTTAAGCTAAAGTAGGGGCATAATTGATATTACAAAAGGGCAGAACTGTGAATTTTGCAAGAAGGTAGGGGCACAATTGATATTCCAAAAAAGGGAGGGGCATAACTGAAATTGCAATATCTCAGAAGGGCACAACTGATAAAAATCCTTTAATATTTGTGTATGATAATCACTACCTAATGAATACTCATTCATCACTTTTTATTCTTTTATTTTAGCTAAATATCTTGGCAAAACATCATGTATATAGTTGTAAATACAATAAATTACCAATAGGCATGCATTTGTTAATATTTAATAATTAGCATGTATTTGTGCAAAAATAAAAGAATAAAGAATAAAAGAAAAGGAAGGAAATATTTAGAATAAATATTGAGTGACCTGAACCCAAGAGAGGGTTCAAAATGGACCTGATCGCCAAATAAAATAAGTAGAGAGATAGGGCCACTCTACCTTGTACATACACTTTCTTTATGTATATATTTTATTTTCATAAAAATAAAAATAAAAATTTGTTTATATTTCCTTGTATATATTTCAAAACAATGAAACAAAAATTAGAAAAATAAAATAAAAATAAAATTAAAATAAATTCTCTCTCACCTTGGATATAACACATGTATATATGTATCATATCCCTATTTATTTTACTCTTGTAAATAACCAATAAAAATAAAATAAAAATTATTTTATACTCCAAATAATATGTTGTAAATAAATAAAATATAAAATTAGGGTATTTATACAAAAATAAGAAAATAAAAATAAATGAACAAAATACATGGGTATTTTATACCTGTATATAATATATTGTATATAGATTAAATTATTCTTCATAAAAATAAATAAAAATCACAAAAAATAGTTCAAAAAATAAGGAAAAATTTTCATTTTGAACACTTTTTATTTTGAAATCATTTCTATTTTTAAATTATTTTCCAAACCTTTTTAATTTCTTAATTTCTGATTGGTCCAGGAGGGATGTTGACCCCAGTCAACTCCCCCTCCCAGACCCTCCTGCGCCTGGAGCCGGGTCGCACCCGGTTTTCTCCCATTTTTCCCACTCGGATCTTGCCATCCCTTGCTCCGATTTCAACGCCCATTTCTCCCCAGCGGATCAGCGACCCTCGCGGATCCCTAGGGAGTCGCGGATCCTCCTCGGATTGCACGCTATCACCCGATCTCTCCAGCCACCTGGGACGCCCTATAAGCTTGTCATTTGATTCCCCAGACCTGGAGCTCACGCGTACTCTTCCCTGGTACCCTAGAACCACTCCCCTTGGTGACAACAATCAGATTTGGGCCTTGGCGGCCGGAGGAGATAGCTGCAGCCGACGCTCGAGCTTCGTGGTCGGAGTTCCACCGCGACAAGCCTTCCATGCCTTCCGTAGTGAGGTCGAGGTGACGACCCCCTTCGACATCATTCCCTAGATCTTAGGATTCAGATAGGACCCCCGGGTACCCACTTCACCAATCTTAGCTCCCTTATTTTCTCAATCTTTCATCTGCCATCGTCTGCCGCTCCACCAGCTCTGACCCACCGGTCGGAGCCCCATCAGCCACCCTTATCCATTCCGATTGACTCATCTAATCACCGTCACCCTTCGTGCGTAACCTGATCATCCGAACCTTGGCTCTCCGAGCCAGGATTAGGCTTTAGGTTCCCTCCATCACTCGTCGGGAACCCCCACATCCATTTGCCGTCGCTTCTCTCCAGTTTTAGTCAAATAACCTTGACCGGAGTACTCCTCCGAGTCCGAGCTTTACCCCACAAGTATTGGCGCGCGTCGAGACCTCATCGAACCCGTCCACCCAACGCGGAGGAGCCGTACGAGTCGACCACCGTCATCCGATCGTTCATCGGATCCGCCGATCTCCCTCAGTGCTTCGATGAACTTCGCCCAATCGGAGTTCGTCTAGTATTCTTCTCAGCCATTGGATCACGCCCGTCGCCCAGATTGCATCATTGCCGTCCAGAGCCTGCACCTATCAGGCCGTTAGATCTGACATCTAACGGCCCCCGTACGCCTACGTTCGCACCTCAGTCAGGCCGTTGGATTCGCCAGCTGCCAACGCTAGAGTCGTACGTCATCATCCAGTTAGAGCACACCACCTGTCACCCCACGTGAGTCGCACGAGCCTCCTGGGTAATTTGCTCCGCTACCCCTGCAGTTATTTCTTTTTATTATTTAGTCTGTAAAATAAAAAGTACATAATATGGTTATTTACATATGTGCCCCTGCAGTTTTTAGTATTTACATTTCAGCCCTTCTTTTGTGGACACGTGCATCGTCACGTGTTATTAGGGTTATTTGCAGTATTTAGTCTGGACTTTTTAGCTGTTATTGAATGAAAGATTAGTTTTGGTTAATTACAAATATACCCCTATGCATATGGTTTATCAACATGTGCGTCAATTCATGTGAAAACTGCAGTTAGGACCCTAGGATTTTTATCCGTGTTATTTCCTAGTCCTTGTAATATATTTTCGTTGCAAATCAGTCTCTGTGTGCTGTGCCTCTTGTGTTTGATTTAATAGATAGCAATTTTTATCCAAAATTTGTGAAATTTCCACACATGGCTCCTGCCATTGTGTAGAAATTTATGCGATTTTTTGGATTCTTTTTGTTTCTATTTAGTATTTTTAAAAATTCAAAAACATCAAAAATTGCTACTGTTTGTGTTTGAAAATCAATTAAAAATATTAAAAACCCTTTAAAAATTCCAAAAAATAATGTTTGTGTGTTTTGACTTGTTTTAATTTCCTTCCAATTTTTGTTGAATTTGCATTTACAAAAACCATAAAAATTGAAATATTAAAAACCTTAGAAAAATTACTAAAAAGTTAGAAAAAAAATAAAAAAATGCATTTTCTTCTTCTGTAGTTAGATTTTTATTTTTAGTTTATCACAAAATTGCTTTCCAATTTTATAGGCATTTTAAGTATTTTTAAATTGCCTTTAGATTCGAGCTATACACTGCCTCTTATTTTTTGCTGTATTTTATTTTTAGAAAATTAAATAAAAATCAGAAAAATACAAGAAAATACCAAAAATACTTGAATATTTCCAAAACCCAAATATATTTTTATTTGAATTTTTTGATCATTTTTTACACCTTAAATAATTGTTTGTGTGTACATTTTTGATTTCGTTTACACCTTTTCTTAATTTTTAAAAATTAAAAAAATTTGAAAAACCTAAAACCCACCAAATCATTTTATTTCTTTATTTTATTTGGATCCCCGACTACTTCGTAGCCCACACATACCGTGCTCCTTGAGTTCGACCCTGGTAGCTATACCGGGTAAAATAAAATAGCGAGATCGTTATTCGTTTGTTTGATTGATTTATCTTTAGTTTGGTGGTCTTGAGTTTCTTGATTGATTCCGATCTGAGTGGTTGAGGTCGCAACGACCAGTGACACATTTTACCCTTTGCTCGGGATATTTTAGGGTAATTACTACCATCCAACTGTTTTGTGTGGTTCTTAAACCCTTCTGAAAATTGATTCCTATAGATGCTCACAACTTCATCATCTGAATACATAGGATTTTCTTCAACAAATTTCCTTCTAAATTCCCTGAAATAAGTACAAGAAACATTATGAATAAGTGGAAGGAAATCTACATATCATTTGTAAAGTAATACAGAGACATACTGAACATATGGTGTTATTTCCTCGCAATTGTCTAATACGTATAGCTCTGTAGCATCTTTCTCTTGTTTCGATAATAGACGCTCTATAGACTTTCCAATGAGCTGAGTGGATTGATGAAAGACACTACTATTAGGTTTATCTTCAAAGTAAGTTGTCTCATTCCTTCTTAATCTGTTGTGGATAGTCTCAACATCTTCCAGAAGATACCTAGCAAAGAATGTTGCGACTTCCTCGTAAATATACTGTGAAATGATTGATCCTTCCACTTTACTTTTATTTTGGACCTTTCTTTCAGAAAGAACATGAACCTGCGTAAAATATATATACGTTTTTATTCATATATCAAAAGACTAAAAAAGAAATTAATATTTAGAAATACCTTTCAAATGGATACATCCATTGATATTTTACGAACCCTCTAACCTTTGCTTTGTAAGGAAGATGAATCATTAGATACTCCCTTGAATCAAAAAATGACGGTGGAAATATTTTCTCTAAATTGCACATAATATAGGATATTTTTTTCAAGATATTCCATCTCCATCTGATGTACGTGTGAGAACAGAGAATCTGGAAAAATCAACTAAAATCTGATATAACATCTACAACATTTTTCGATAACAATCCTCTGAACACTAGCGGTAGAAGTCTTTCCATGAAAACATGACAGTCATGATTTTTCATTTCCTTAAATGAGAACTTCTTTAAGTCGACCAAATTTGAGAAATTTGATGCATATCTGTCTGGAAACTTCAATTTACTTGTCCATTTGTAGACAAACTTAACTTGATTTCTGTCTAATGTATACTTTGCTTTAGGAATTTCAACCGTGCCATTATCTTTTTCCTTTATATACAACTCCGACCGACTGCATATTATTTTTAAATCACGATGACACTTTATTGTATCTTTTGTGCGACCGGTTACATTCATAACTGTGTAGAAGATGTTATCGAAAATCATTTTCTCTATGCATAACATCTAAGTTGTGTTGTATCAATAACTTACTCCAAAATTGTAATTCCAAAAATATATTCTTTTTAATCCAATTATAACTGTTACCAAATTCAGAAAGAAGTTTTGTTTTATCTTCGCTATTCAAGGATGCATTTTCCAATTCTTCAAAACTTGATAATATCGTTTCACCAGTCTTAATTGTCAGAAGATCTTTAAGATCGATGGCATTCTTTTTAAATGCTTGCTTCTGTCTTCGATAGGGATGATTTTTTGAAAGAAAACGTTTGTGATAATAAAAAACATGGTTTCTGACCATAGTGAAGCTGGGATGATTTTGTACCTTCCATACAATACTGACAACTTTTGCGTCCATGAGTACTCCATCAAGATAACATTCCATATCCCGGAAAGTCATTAATAATCCAGAGTACAACTACTTTCATATTAAATGTTTGACTTTTATTTACATCATATGTATCTACTCCATCGACTCATATCATTTTTTCAACTCATCTATAAGAGGACGTAAATATACGTCGATGTATTTTTCCGGATGTGTAGGTACCGACATCAAAAATGATAGAAACATAAACTGTCTCTTATTACATAACCAGGGGGAAGATTGTATGATGTTGCCATTACTGGTCAGTAAGAGCAATATTTATTTCTTCAATGAGGAATAAACCTATCTGTACATAAACCTATAACACAATTCCTTTTTTCTTCCGAAAATGAAGGAAATGTTGACATCAATACTTCCAACAATCAGACTTGGATGGATGCTCCATTTACTCATCAACTATATGTTCTGCATGCAATGTCCTATTTTTTACTGTTTCCTTACAATAATATAACCATTTTAATCTCGACACTAACAAGAAATAACGTAAAATCTTTCTTGAGTTTTTTGTGTCATTCTTACTTGATTCCTGAAATCTTGGCTTATCATATTTCGGACAACATGTCAAATGCTGATGTTTACCATAGTATAAAATATAATGATTTATATAAGAGTCTATTTTAACTTCCGCTAAAACCATCTTTCACACCATTTTCTTGATTTTGTAATAACTACCAAGTAATTCAGTATCTTCTGGTAACATTTTCTTGATCATTTTAAGAATGACATCAAAATTACGATCAGTCATATTATACTCCATCTTCATCGATAAAGATATGAAATTGCGGAGAGTTGAATATGTCTTACAACCCAACGACAATGGCTCTTCTGATTTTTTCAACAGCTCGTAAAAGTCTGCAGACTCTCTATATGGTTCCTCATCATCCGGACAAGCAGTGTTAAAATAAGGACCCACAATGTCCATAACATATCTATGAATGGGTTAATATTGTCCGCTTCTTTTCACTCATTCATCGTGTCTTCGAAGTCCTCACCATGCCTCCGCCAAATCTTATATCCTTCCATGAAACTATTTTTGTAAAGATGCAACTGAGTTTCATCCTTAGAACTCTTCTTCATTAAACGACACTTTGTACACGAACACAAGATAGTACCATCTTAATCCACAACACGAGAACCTTGTGTGTCAGCAAATTCTATAAATTCTTGAACACCTCTTTGAAAGGTATCTATAACACGTCCATCTATTACATGCTTTTACATCCACTCTCTATTAGTCATTTTTATCACCTGCATGTAACAGTTCATACAGTCAAATGGGAGGAGAAGATTTAACTTTAGCTTATTCTCGTAGAATAAAAGAAGAAAACCTAAACCCTAACCCATCGATGGCCTAAACCTATCATACTTATTCTAGAAGATGAGAAAAGAAGTGTGTTAATTATGTTATCACTTGAGCCCGTCTATAAGGATTCAAACTTACTATAAGACGATCGTTGTCACATACTTTCTTATTTCTGAGGAAAATTTGGCAGCATAATCCTGCACCTCCCCATTATACCTCAAAAACCAATCGCAATCAACTTTCAAAACAGTCACCGTAGTGGCTATTTCGATAGTAAATTACGATTGGATTAGTATACCGAAGAGGAAGGGGTTATGTAGTCGAATTTCCATCAGAAACAAATAACATGTGATTGATAACTGAGGAGAGATCTATCTAAAGTCATGTTAATCCACAAGGTAGACAGACAATCGCTGATTTAACCTCAGATGAAATCCACGGTTATACAACAATTAACCCATAATAGAAATGATTCAATTCATGGTAAAAATGTGGAATTAAAGTTTATTTTCTCTAAATAAAATGCATAGCAGTCAAGCATGTAGAGGTCGAACCATAGAGAGCAAAATGGTAGCCTACGGTTATTTATGTACAACCAAGTCATTCATTTGTATAATTCTTTTTGTGGGTTTTTAATTATATATTTTTTATTTTATTTTTTGGTTTTGTAATTTTGTATTTTCTTTTCATATTTTTCATTTTTCATTTTCTTTTTTATTTAAATATGATATGTATATTTGTATATGTATATGTATAAATACAATATAAGGTATATATAGATACTATATAGATAAAATATGTAAAAAATAGTCAAAATATAATAAACAATATATATTTATGATTTTTTATATTTTTCTATTTTTCTACTTTTTTGGAATTTTTGCTATTTTTATGTAATTTTAAAGTAAAAAATATCCCAAATATGGGATTAATAAATAAACCGAAATTGATTTGGGTTTTAAGAATAATAAATAAGTCCTAAAATTACCCAAATGAATTTTAATAGATAAATAATAATAATAGGTAATCATAAAACAGAAAAAACTTATTTTTGGTATTTTATAGAATTTTTATATTCTTTTATTGGATTTGGGAGATTTTTGATTTTTTTAATTTCTTTTTCTTGTTTTTAGGGGTTTTTGTTTTCTGGACTCAATAACTATCAAAATATACTATATATATATATATTTTGGAACTTTTCGAAAGCTTTTTATATTTTTTGGTATTTTATAATTTAGACATGGAATATTTAGGCTCCTTTTAAATTTTAATAAATGAATAAAATGCAAAAAATGCAAATTTAAAATATAGGCATTAAAATACATAGCATGAAGCATTTATCCCTATTTTTTCTTATTTTTAGGAGCACATTAGCTATTTTTAATAATTAGATAAAAGTCAAAAATATATGTCCTAGCAGGGGCATTTTTGCAATTAAAATAAAGTACAGGGGTCTCAATGCAAAAATACCAGAAATATACAACGTTTGTTTAATTTTTTATGACCGCCAGGGCACCCATGCAAATTACCCATCACGTGGGACTACACATGACTTACACTAGGAAGGACCAAAATGCAATTATCAAAAGTTCAGGGGCCTCTCAACAAATTTTACAAAAATATATAACATTAAATTCAATTTATTGGACTTTTTTTATAAACACACAAACCCGTAGGGGTATACATGCAATTTTACCACCTCACGTGGGACGGCACGTGAGGTGACGTGGACTAGACCCAAATGAAAATAAGATAAGTACATGGGCCTAGTTGCAAAATATCCAAATTATTTAATACTTTAACTTTTATTTATAGAACTAAATAATAAATACAAAAATGGTGGGACAGAGTATGTAATTTACCCAATATATGTGCACCATTCAACGGTGCTGGACTTTCCACTTGCCACATGTCGCTCATCTAACGGCCAATGACGCTTCACCTTCGATGACCGGGATTAAATTGGTGGAGATGATCCAACGATGAAGGCGGGCTCGATCCAACAGTTCTGGTGCAACCTGGGGGCGGCTCATGATCGGATGGCACTGAAGCTATTAGGAAGAACATGATAAGAACTCGCTTGGGGCGAGTTTCGATCCGTTCCCCTGATCTCCTCCGTCCGTCTGGGGTGTTCGGAGATGGTGCAAAATGGAGTAGAGGCTCCTCCACGTCAGGTGCATCCTTCAAAAGGCTCGCTGGAGCTCGGACAACGACGGACGAGCCCTGAGCAAATAGGAGGTCCATCGAACCTTTGATCCTGCAAAAATCAACCCTAACGGGTCCTTTGGCCCTTCTGTCCTGCATATAACACATACTCAATCAAAACAAGTCTCCGAGGGCCTTATTAGGGGTGAAACGAGGCGGAATGGGTTAGGTGGAGCTCCTCCGGTGAGCAGCGGAGGTGGAGGAGACGATCTCTAAATCAGGGATGATCTGAGTGAGATGAGTGCGATCAGGCCGTAGAGAAGCGACCAGGGAATGATATGAGGGTGACATCGGAGTCGGAGGACCGATGGTTAAGCGCGGAGGAGCTCGCCGGAGCTCAACTCGGGCAAAGTACAGGCGGATGTAATTACGCTAATCTAACTATTTAGAAGCTAAACTAACTATTGGAAATGAAAGCTGAGATCAAAATAAAGCAAAATAAATGAAAAAGACGTAGCTGTTATACCTATGGGATGCCCAGGGACCAGGGTCATCGGCGACGGTGGCCGTGGGTGCACCCCGCCTCCTGGAGCTTCACCGAAGCACACACTACCTCCTCCTGTCATGAGAAGACGATTGGGATCCAAGGTGAGGGCTCCCAAGGCTTTAGTGATGACCAAAATTGGAAGGAGACTCGGGGGTTTTATTTATAGACTTTTTGACACACCCCTTATTTACTGACCTAGATCGATGAATCAGAGTTATGTACATATTATACAATGATCTGGCGTGGATCATGGATGATCCATGATGATTTTCTCTAAAGGAAGCGAGGTCGATTGATCGATAGATCAACCGAGAAAAAGGGCGGAAGTTGGGGAGTAGATAGTTCTGACAAAAGTCAGAAGCGCATGGGAAGTGACCAGAGGTCAATAGTCCCTGGCTTCCCATTGGGCCACGCGGACCTGCTAAAAGACAAAATAGCAGATTTAATCGAAAATAATTAATTAAAAATAATAAATGATTTTATTATTTTTTGATTATAAAATCAAAAATGTTTATTATTTTATGTCATATTTTAATATGAATTTTATTTATTTTTCTGGCTGTATTTATTAGTAGTTAATTTTTATTAGTGTATTTATACGTATATTCATCTATATTTTATACATTTTCATTTTTATTTTGTATATTTTTTTATTATTTCATTCTATTATTTTATATATTTATAACTTTTTTTTGTGAGTATAAATATTTTTTATTTTTATTATGTAATTTGTTCACTTAAATAAAGAGGTAAGTATATTATATAGGTCTATTTACAAGTATTTTACCTATGTTTTATGTACATCTTTTGATTTTAATATATTTTGTTGAATTTTATTTTAGTTTTATCATTTTAATAAAATATAAATAAGATTTAGAGTATTATAAATTTATAAAGGAATAAAGAATTAAAGAATAAGTTTCCCCTTTTATTTATATACAGGTATAATCATAGGTGTTTCGCCTATATAATTACTTAAACCTATTTTATTTTTCTTTTTCTTTCGATTTTATTCTAATTTTAATATGCACATATGTTATAAATAATATTTACAAAATTATAAAAATAAGAATTTGTAAAAATAATAAGGGATGAATAAAATGAATATTTTAATTGGTAGAATGTACAATAGGGGTCAAAAACCTAACTTTCACACAGTAACTCCAAAAAATATAAAACCACCACCATTAAATAGCTCATGAAAAGTTATATACAATTAGAGGATTTTTGTATGTTTTGACTTTTTATTTGAAAGATATGGGTCTGTGAAGTTAGATTTCTAACTTTTTATTTTGTGTATAAAATGTATACAGTGTATTATTTTTGTAGAAACTCAATTTTGTATTTTTGTTTATATTATTATCTACAACTCTTATGTTCAAAGTTTCTTAATTTGATGAATAAATAATGAAGAATAAAATAGGAGTCAAAAATAGATAATTAAAAATGAATAAATATGAATTTTTATTCTATTTTTGGTCCTTATCTCCCCCTACTTTATTCCTTGTCGACCAAGTCAATTCTTGACTTGGTCTCGAGGTTTAGGGTCAAAAAATATTTTCAATATTTTCTTCCTTTTTCTTTTCTTCTCTTTATTCTATAATCATAATAAATGTAATAAATAATGGATGCTATTTTGTACAAATTATTGCCATTTACATGCATTAGATAGGATTTTGAAGGCCAAAATGATATAAAAAGGTGATGAAATGGAGATTCATCACCCCCTATACTTGCCTTTGCTAGTCCCTAGCAAACGCTTATGCAATAAGTATCAAAAAGAATTAATAAGAAAAGAAAAAGAAAAAGAAAGAGTGAAGAGAATTACTTTCAGTTGTACCACTTGTCCTTACAAAATCAAAGTTTGGAGCTCAGGTTAGACCTTGATGTGAAAATGTGTGTGGAACCTGGTCGGGAACTGATGAATACTCATTCATCACTCTTTATTCTTATATTTTAGCTACAAAAACCTTTGCAAATGCATGTATATATGTGTAAATACAACTAATTACCAAAAGCATGCATGGTGTAAAAAGTAATAATTAGCATGTTTTTGTGCAAAAATAAAAGAATAAATATTAAAAAGAAAAAGAGGAAATATTTAGAATAAATATTGAGCAACCTAACCCAAGGGAGGGCTCAGCATGGGCCTGACCGCATAAAAGCCAAAGTAGAGGGAGATAGGGGCTCATGTGTGTAAATATACCTGTAAATATAATGAAGATATTTTCCTCTAAAAATAGAATAAAATGTGCTTGTACATATTTGTATATACTTATAAATATAAAATCCAAATAAAAATTGAAAAATTAAAAAGAACACAAAAACCACTTCACTTGTGTATATTCATCATGTATATATTCCACTCATCTATATTTATTTCACCTTATAAATAAAATTCCAAAAATTTTGTATATACTCTATCTTTTATGTTGTAAATAAATAAAATAAAAACAAAAAAACAAAAAAACAAAATAAAAAGAACAAAATTAAAAACCAAAAATAACATTAAATATACCTTGTACATAGATGTATATACCTATTTATTTCACCCTTGTATATAAATAATAAAAATAAAATAAATACCTTTTTATTCCTAATTTTATGCTATAAATATATAAAATATAAAATAGGAATAAAAATGCACAAAATAACTAATCAAAAATCAAAAATCAAAAACCTATATTGTATATATACCTATATATAGCCCTATTATGTAAATACCTTGTTTTTATTTCAAAAAATAATTAAAAATCACAAAAAAATAGAAAAATTAAAACAAATATTTTTCATTTTTTAAGTTTTTAATAATTCGGCCATTTGCTATTTTTAATTTAATTTCCAAATCATTTCCAGATGGCCTTCCCTGATTGGTCCACGGGGATGTTGACCACCCGGTCAACTCCCCCCTGTGGACCACTTCCCACGGGTCCTAGACGCCCGACCCGAGTTCTCAGATTTTTAGCGTCCAGACCCGAGCACCTCACACCCAAACCCAGGGTCCATTTTGTCCACGCCAGATCCGACACCCTCGCCGGGGTGCCCGCCTCGGGGTCCGCGCTCTGAGCTGCCCTACCCGATCGATTCTAGCCGGACCCCTGGCAGTATAAATCTCGAGCTCCGCCTCCCATTTCCGCATCTTTGGCTCCCCACCTCACCTTCCCAGGACCTCCACTGCCATCCTCGAGGTGACAGCTCACCGCTGGTTGTGTTGCAGAGAGGAGAGGGTGCCCGGACCTCAGATCCGGCGAGATTGCGCCGCCGTGCTCGCCTGGAGGTTGAGCTCGAGCCTCGGGCCTCGACGACCCACGAGGCAACGACCCAGAGCTTCCCAAGCTCACGCCCAGTCGATCCCTCCACCCAGGTAGTCTTAGTTTCCCTTCTGTTTCTTTGATTTTGCGCCCAAATCAACCCATCGCCGTTCACTGTCGATTCCGGCCACCTCCACCTTCGATTCGATCATCGGACCATTCCACCACGTTCACCTTCTCCCAGCACACGTTCTCCGCCCTTCCATTCAACCCAGCTCGCACAGGAGCTGGGGTTTCGAGTTCCACCGTCGACACCTCGCCGGAGCTCGACTGCCCCGCCGCACCTACCACCTTCACCCACGCTTACAGGGTCGAGGCACTTTGCCCTCGACCCGCGAGTCTGCTGGCGTGTTTTTCAGGAACATCCGAGCCCATCTGAGGGCTTGGACCGTCTAGTTCAGCAGCTTGGTCTCCGCCGGCCTCGCCTGAGTTCCCAGGAGCTCCAGCGAGCCATCGGAGGGCACTATTCAACGCGGGATCCCACAGCGATTCTTCTCCGATCATCAGAGTCCCGCGAGGAGGCCGGGAGCGCACGCAGCGGGCCGGCGAAGGTCGCCGGCCATCAGTTCTTCCTCGACCTCCAGACACCGTCGGATCGTCTCCTAGCTCCAGTTTGCATCTCCGCCGTCCATCTGAGGAGCCATCAACAGCGTTCGATCCTTGGAGGAGCGATCCAGACCGTCGGCTCAGCGAGGCTTAGCCACAGGCCTCCACTGTCGTTCGGTCTACCACGTGGCGAGGTCTCAGCCGTCGATCAGTATCGAGGGACCCCAGCGTTGGGCGCCACCCTTCCCCAGCCGACCGATCCTCCACGTGGCGCCCATCTGACGGTCTACTTAATAACGGGTAAATATTCCCTTAGGCCCTTAGATTTAGAGTAGTTTGCTTTTAGTCCTGTAAATATTTTTAGTATTTTATTTACGTTAGGTAAATTGCACTTTGGACCTTGTCTTTTCTATTATTTACATGTATACCCCTGCCTATAGAGGATCACGTGCGTCGACACATGTTTTGTTGGGATATTTGCATGTTTAGTCCTAGTATTTCCAGGGTGTTAATGAATGAATGAAATCTTTTTATTAATTGCATATATACCCCTGTGCATGGTTTTTTAGAACATGTGCGTTATATTTTTGGGTATTTTACAATAAGGCCCCTGGACTTTTAATACTTGTTATCATTTAGTCCACGAACCTTAGTTTCTTTGCAATTAGTCCCTGTTTGCCCAGGACATGCGCCTCGCGCGTGAATTCTTGGAAATTTTGCACCGGACCCCCTGAAACTTCTGGTATTTACGTAAAGGTCCCTGTGCACTGTACCTAGGTTTTCATTTTTAATAAAATATCAAACCAACTCCAAATGTGATGAAAATTGGACACATGGCTCCTGCCATAGTGTAAAAGTTTCTCCTATTTTTGGGGACATTTTTGATTTCATTTGATATTTTTAAAAAATCAAAAACACACATTTTCCTCACTGTTCAACTTAAAAATTAATAAAAAATATTAAAACACATCTAAAAATTACAAAAAAATTAGGTAATGTCTATTTTGCCTTGTTTGATTTTCTGACCTATTTTGGTCATTTTTGGATATAGAAAACCCATAAAAATTACAAAACCACATAAAACCTATAAAAATTCTAATAAATAATTAAAAAACCCAAAAATAATAATTCCAGTGCCTGAATTTTCCTTTTATCTTCTAGTTTTTAGGAAAATTACCTTCAGACCTTGATAGGGCCTTCATCCATTTTATACTGGCCCTCCAAGTCTGACTGGACATCACCTTCAGATTTCTTTCTTGTTTCATTTTTAGAAAATTCAATAAAAATAAAAAATACCAAAAATTAACCAAAACCAGTAAAAAAGATAAAACACATAAAAATATTTTTATTTTGATTTTTGGGTGATTTTTGAATAGATAAATAATTGCTTGAAGTTGGTTGTTTTACTTGTTTCTTTATTTTCTTTATTAATTAAAAATCCAAAAAAATTAAAAACAATTAAAAATCCACCAAAAATAGTTCTCCTTTTATTTTATTCCTTTTTTTAGACTACTTTGTAGGCCGCAAGGTGTTGAACAAGATTTTTCACAGGTCTAAAGTAATCCACACAAGGCGGGATCACAATGTCGTTGAGGCGACCCGCGAGAAATCCTAATTCAAACAACAATTAACCCACGACAAATATATCAAGCAATGAAAGTAAATGTGCGGAGTTAAAATTTATTATAACTCTACAACAATATGTGTATAGGTGCAAGTATTGTAGAGGTCGAACACAGGGAGCAGACAGGTAGAACGGGGCACTAAGGCACAAAATGTGTGAATGTGATCAAGTTGTCTATTAATGCTATTTTTTTGTGGGTTTTTAATTTTATATATTTTTTTTAATTTTTAATTTTATATTTTTGTATTTTGATTTTTAATTTACTGATTTTATATTTTCTTTTTTATATTTTATATTTTTTATTTTCTTTTTCAATATTGGAAAATAAAGACAATGTAATAAAAGGGAGAAAGAGATATATATAAAAACAGATAAAAATGTTCAAAAATTAGCAAATAAAGTCTTTTTGGTCTTTTTATATTTTGCTACTGTTTTTGTGATTTTTGGGTAATTTTTAGAATATTTTTGGTATTTTTAAATAGCAAAATAAAGAAAACAGTAGCAAAAATGCAAGGCTGAAACTAAAATGGAGAAATAAAATAGCAAACAGTAACAAAAATTCTCCAAATTAATTTTCACTTAAAGATAATGAAACAAAGAAATTTAGAGACAAAGTTTGTATTTTTAGGATTTTTAAGGAATTTTTAGGATTTTTATAGAGGTTTTTGGAGTTTTGTGATTTTTTGGAGTTTTCTTTTATATTTTTTTTATGAATTTTGGACTGAAGTTAAAACACACTTCAAGAAACAAAATATAATTTTTTGGGATTTTTCTGGAGCGTTTTTATATTTTTTTTGGTAATTTATGATGCAAACAATGCTGAAAATGGCTGTTTTTGAATTTTTATAAATATAAAAATGCAATAATTATGAAAAATAAAAATATGATGATAAATGATAAACTACTATGCAACAGAGATATATACTGATTTTTTGGGGATTTTTTTGTGTTTTTATAGATGCATGCATAAAATACAAAAAGCAAAAAGAACAATACACACGACCAGGGGTATATGCGTAATTAGCAGAAAATCCGAGGGCCAGAATGCAAAAATACCAAAATTATATAGATGAACTAAAAACTTGCTGGACTAAGATTGATAACAAAATTGCTTGCGGGCTTGTCAGCAAAAACGCCAGGGCCACATGCGTACGCACGTGCCTGGCGGGGATATAGTAGTGATATCAGAAAGAGCAAGGGGCACGATTGAAAAGTTTACCAAAAATATGACAAGTGCAATTAAAAGTTTCTACAGTCGAAATAAAACAACAAAACCCCTGGGCTGATAGCGCAAAATGCCCAGCTGGGGTGATCCAACGGCAACGCGGCCTTTACTTACACCACGTGTCACGCGCAGATCGCGCGATACCCCTTCATCGTGCGGTCCCGATTAGATTGGAGTTGGGCAATCGGACGGCTGGGATAATCTTCATCCAACGGCGCCTGTAGCCATGCAAGAACCGAGGAGATCCACGACGCACGGGGATATGGGAAGAACAGTGGAGGAAACACGCCCGTGGCGCGTTGAAAAACGATGGAGCTTCAGCTTCCGACCTCCTCGACCAGCGCTGGTAGCAAAAGCGGTCACCTGAGCCCCTGGCGAAACTCCCAGGTGGCCGAGATGGGGTAGAATACCACGGAATGACCTTCCCCCGCTGCGAGAAAGCTCCGGCGGACCTGGGAACTCGCGCACGACGATGTTGAGGCTCAGACGCCTCCTTCAGGACCTGCAAGGAGAATAAAAACCGACAGGAAATACATGGCAGAGCCCTGGCCTTTATTGGCGATAGATCGGGAGCGATTGATGGTGAAGGTGGTCACCGGAGCTCAAGAGCTCCGGCGAGTGTTTGGGCGTGCTAACGGAGGGAATCAACCAGCGAAATCATAAACTAAATGCACAGAACTACCACTACTGCTAACAGCTAGCTTCCTACGAAGAGATAAATGAGAAAAACGCAACCTCGAGGGCTGAGAAGCCCAAGGAAGAACCTCACGGCCGTTGGCCGGAGATGAGGGTGGAGACCGCTTAACGACCGCCAAACCACGCCGCGAGGAGGCTGGAGGAGCTCCTGTCACCAGCTCCGGTCCAGAGCACACCCAATGGGATGAAGAGGACGGTCAAAAAGGGTTCAAAATGAAAATGGAGTTTTGGGGTCTCTTTTTAAACATGGTGGAGACGTGACTTTCAAGGAGGGATCACGGGCGTGTCTTCGATTCAAACGCCAAACCAATGCCTGGGCGTGGATCACAGTTGTACCAGGTACAACTTTCGTGAAGGAAGCGTCCTCCCTCGAGCAACGCATCAAGGGCGAAAAAATCGAGAAAGTCGGGTCATAGGCATTCTGACACGCTGCAGGAGAAGGCCAGGAAGTTGACCAGTGGGTCAACTTTCCAGCCACCTGGTTGGTCCACGTGGACCAACCAGGAAAATCCGCAGGAAAAATACTACTAAAATCTATAAAAAATAGATAATGATTTTATTGATTTTTAATTATAAAATGAAAAATGTTTATTTTTTTATGAAGTATTTTATAGTGATTTTTATTTATTTTTATGAAGTATATTTTTATAAGTTTGCATTTATGCCCTTTATAGGTATATTATTCCATATGTTGTATTCTTTTATTTTTAATTTGTGTATTTTAATTTTATTATTTTTGTTTCTTATTTTATAAAATTATAAAATACTTTTATACACTTAATGGTATTTTTATTTTAATTTATTGATGTGTTTTGTATATTTAATAAAATAGAAGTATGAATTCTATAGGTATAGATATATGTGTTATACCTATGTATATTATTTACATATATTTTTATTTTGAGTTTTATTTATGCTTTTATTCTAATTTTAATATACATAATTATTATAAGTAATAATTAAATAATTATTAAAATATAAAAATACAAAAATAATAAATAAATAATAAATTGAATATTTTATTCGGTACACTGTACAATGAGGGTCCAAAACTCAACTTCCAAACCGTAGCTCCGCCAAATGCGAAACCACCGCCATTAAATAGCTTATTTTCTTCTATATACAATTAAAGGTGAGTATGGTGCATTTGGAGTTTTCATTTGTGAGATACGGGTCTGGGAAGTTGGGATTCTGGAATTTTATTCAGACTATAACTTTTTATCTGTACATTATTTTTCTGTGAAATCAATTTTGTATTTTTCTTTATAAAATTATCTACAACTTTTATATTCAAAGTTTCTTTATTTGATGTATAAAAAGTGGAACCAAAAATAGGTCCCAAAATGAATAAAGAATGACTAAAATAAAAGGAATTTTACTGGTATTTTTTGGCCCTTATCTCCCCCTACTTTATTCCTTGTCGACCTAGTCATCGAGATGCCTAGGTCTCGGGGTTTCGGGTCATAAAATATTTACAATATTTTATTCTTTTTCTTTTCTTTTCTTTATTCTATAATTTTGGCTTTAAAAACCGTATTTTATACAATATTTACATACATATGCATAGATGCTAAAATGCATGAATTACGCCTATTTACACGCATTTACTAGGGTTCTTAAGGCCAAAATGATAGAATAAAGATGATGAAACATAGATTCATCACAAGGCCATCACGTGCTCCCTGAGTCCGACCCTGGTCGCTATACCAGGCTAATCTAATAGCCAGGACCGCTATCACATTTATTTGATTTTAATTTGATTTTGGTGGTCTGCTTTACATTTTCTTGATTGAGCTGAGATTCTTATCGATCCGGGTCGCAACGACCCGAGTGATATTTTTACCTGATCTGGATTAGTGGAAGTTTGGCTCATCAGAATGGCACCGTTGCCGGGGAGCACGACTTAGTAGTCTTTCTTTTTATTTTTCATTTTCTTTTCGCAGTTTTTTGTTTTTCTCCTATTTTTGTTTTATTTTGTGTTATTTTATTTTATTTTATTTTTGCTTTTTGATTGATTTTTACTTGTTTATATTATTTGACATTTCTGCACATATACCCTTGTTTATATTTTCTGCTTTCTTTTGATTATTATTCTTGGTTTGACACTTGTCTTATTTCTTGCGAGGGCCCGAGGACCGAGGCGGCGACTTTCGAGAAGCCGGCGCAACCGCGGGATTTGGAGGCGGCTCCCTTCTGCACGGAGCCGTAGGAGAGCGTGAGAGAGAGGCTGAGTGGGAAAGGATTAGAGTAGAGTAGTTAGACTTTATTTCATTCAAAATTATTGTAATAATACAGGGACACTCAGTGTGGACTTGAACTCTTTAGCGGGTCTGTTTCGTCGAGCACCGGTGTGCTCGGGGGACCCTTAGGTTTTTCACGGCTTTCTCGCAGTTTTTGGTTTTTCGCTGCCTTTTACGGTTTACACGGTTTTTCTCGAGCTCCTAGATTTAGGACTTTCTGTTTGACTGTGCCGTAATTAGTAGGATCCAAACACTTAACTATCTGCCTGCACCTATAGTTCGCTAATTGGATCTACTAATAAAACATTAATAAAAATAACTGACTCACTCCCTTCGAGCCTACGTGTCGTAGCCTGCCCTGCCAAGCTCTGCTCCTCAACCCGATGTGTCGGGAGGAGGAGGGGTAGACCGAGACCGGACTCCTTGGATCGAAGGACATGTGACTAGTTAGACGGTTCTGTCGAGTAGAAGTTGCCTGTTTAGGACTCGGTTTTTACCGCTGCACCATATAGGTAGTTTCTTTCAGTCTTTCAATTCTACGCGGATCATATTGCATGTAGAGTGCTGGAGACAGGTACACATTTCTATCTTTGCATGCATCATTGATTTCATCACGCATCGGCTTTTTCGTCTTCTCCCGCTATTTTTGACTTAATAATCAGGAGAACCGAAAAATCCGTTAGGCCTTTTGTTTTTATTGAAAAATATTAAAAAAAAGAAAAACAATAAAATTGGGACTCTTTAAGCTATTGACCCTAAAAGACACGACCTAAAAATCTGTCTTGGGGAGAGCAACCCCCTCATTGGTTGGTTTGATTGTGCGAGAGAGTGACCTGTACACTAGGTAGAGCCCTCCGATACCTTCCTCGGCTGATTACCGACTCTTTCGTGCGGGACAGTCGGTTGGGGATAGTATCGGGTATCCCAGCAGGTCACGTAATCGCTCTGATATTTTATTTGTTCACCAAAATAAAATTGGCAAGATAATTTGACCGAGCCTTTACGGTCTTCAGCTCGTGTTGTGTTGGTGAACTGAGGGGTTTGTTTGCGATCACAGTTTCTTCAGATCTCATCCGCCTTACTCGCCACATCAAGATGATGGGCAGACGATCTCTTAGGCAGCCTCTGGCTGCACCGCTTTCGGGCGCGTCTACCCGTTCATCTAGGTTGGCTCGTGAGAGCTGAGACCAGCTCTCCGAGCCCGAGTATGATTCCGCCCTGTTCCCCCTCGACCCCCTTTCTTTCGGTTCCGAGAGACCAGTGCCAGAGGAGAGATTAGCAGATTTATCGGCACCTGAGTTTGGATCATTTGATTTTGCAGACACCATGGCCGGCAGTTCCGATGATCACTCTAGAGGTCCACAGCCCGAGCACTTTATTTTGGACCAGGGTGCGATCAACTCCACCCTGATCGCCTCCCTCGAGACGGTACAACAGCAGTTGAGGGATCAGGGAGCGTTCATGCTAGATATGAGGAGAGAGATGGAGCAGATGAGAGCAGAGAGAGAGAGCAGCGGAGAGACGGCCGAGGATCTCAGAGGATGCAGCCGCAGCAGCAGCCGCCGCGGCAGGAGCAGGAGAGCCACCGAGACCGATGCGG
Source organism: Ottelia alismoides (assembly GCA_037367405.1). Classification (NCBI taxonomy): domain Eukaryota; kingdom Viridiplantae; phylum Streptophyta; class Magnoliopsida; order Alismatales; family Hydrocharitaceae; genus Ottelia; species Ottelia alismoides. Next base: position 262,796 of record JAZKJV010003514.1, on the reverse strand, counting down.
GAGTTGCACAACCCTGGATCGACACTGATGCATCATTGGGTTGTGCTACCAGCCATCGTGGGGGACTTCAAGTTCCCCCCGAACACCTTGCAGCTTCTTCCCCGTTTCCACGGGCTCGCCACCGAGGAGCCCCATCTCCACCTCCAGGAGTTCCTTATGATTTGCAGCACTGTCCACGATCGTCAGGTGGACCAGGACACCATCAGGATGATTGCCTTCCCCTTCTCTTTGACAGACAGAGCAGCCACTTGGCTGAAGCATTTGGGGAAGTTTGTCTACACTTGGGAGCAGCTCCGCACCGAGTACTTGCATAAGTACTATCCACTCGGGCGGACCAATGCCGCGAGAGCCCTTATCAGTAACTTCTCCATGCTCCCCAACGAGCAGTTCCATGAGGCATGGGAGAGGTTCCGAGAGCTGACTGATCGATGCCCGCACCACGCCATTTCCAACCCAACCTTGTGCAGAGCTTTTTCAGCGGGCTGACACCAGAGCTCCAGGGCTTGGTTAACGCTTCTTGTGGCGGGTCTTACTTCACCAAGGATCACGACCAGGTCTGGGCCATCTACGAGGATATGGCCGAGAACTACATGGTGATGTCCCAGACCCGGTTGTATACTCATGGCAGACCCCAGCAGCCAGGACCCGTGCAGTACCAAAGGATAGCACGGGTCGACGCCGGTCCTTCCAGTTCGTCCGCAGTAGCAGCAGCACAGGCAGAGTCATCAGCTGCGGACATGGGTATCATTAGCGAGAAGTTGGATCAGATGGAGCTGATAGAGAAGAAGCAGTGCTAGGGCATCACTCAGATGGAGCAGATGGCACAGACTCTGAGCGACATGACCCAGCTCATGTGTCTCCAGGAGGCACAAACGGCTCCCCAGCCCCGTCTTCAGTCGCGAGGCGATCCAGGCAGCAGCAGCTCGTCCCAGCGCTCCAGCTCACACCAGCAGCCTAGACAGGTTCACCTTGTACAGACGGAGCCGTACCAGCAACCGCAGCCCACCTACCAGTCACCACCATCTCCAGACTTGCAGATGGTGGTATACCAGCCGGATCAGCCTCTGGCAGTGCTCCCGCCACCCCAGTACGACACAGAGTCGTTGATGGATGTCAACGGGATTTGGTATGACCGCCCTCAGCCCGGTATCCGACGAGACCATCCCGGATTCCGGTGGGGGACCGGAGGTGCCCAGCCCCAGCAGCAGCCGTCAGGACAGGGTGGCCAGTACAGCCATCAGAGAGAGCACCAGCCATAGCAGCAACCCCCAGTCTACCCTTCACAGCAGCAGTCGTCCTATGGTCCTCGTCCCTATCAGCAGGGACAGTCTTGGAGGCGTGAGCAGCCTCACCAGCAACAACATCCACCACACCCATACCACTTTCAGCAGCAGCAGCACCAGTTCCAACAGCCTCATTACCAGAGAGGCTACCCATCGGGCTCTCATGGCCCACCTTACGAGAGCCTCGCCTTGGACGATATAGCCCACCTCCTCATGGATCAGCAGGCTACCTTCAGACGGGAGATGGACGAGTTCCGCCAGGAGATGCGGGACATTGTGAGAGGGAAGGCCGCCATCCCTGCCCAGATCGAGACGAACCCCAACAGCCTAATGCGGAAATCTGAGCAGGTAGCTTACACTGAGTATGCCACTCCTAGTGATCCATTTGATGATATGACTGCAGACCTTTTTGATGCTGATTTTGTCACACTTCGGAGCGGTAGGATGCCAGCTGGCGGCGCCTTGTCTGAGCGACACTACGAGGACACACCCAGAGCGCCAGATGAGGAGGAGGAGAGCGGTACTGAGGCCGCTCGAGATGATGACGGTGGTACTGATGCCACCAAGGATGCTGACTCCACAGGCGGTGCTGAGGCCGCCATTTCACCAGTTCGAGGAGGTGGTACTGAGGCCACTCCTGATGCTGAGCCAGAGCGCGGTACTGAGGCCGCGAGACTTCCAGTTGATCCAGCCGATGGTGGTGCTGAGACCACCCGTGTTCAGTTTGAGAGTCCTGTTATTTCTCCTACTCCTGATGTACCTCGGAACTTTGTTATGAATAAAGGAAAAGGTTTGGTTTTTTCTGGTCCCTCTGTGGTGCGTGATGTATGTGCGGATCCGGCCGTCAAGCTGTCTAGACCTTTTCCTAGTCCTTCATCTGAGAAGGACCCAGTGATTCCCTTCCCTAGAGCCCTTCAGATGGGAAAGGTGAAGAAAAAGAAAATTCAAAAAAGAGAGATCAGGAGGAGTTCAGCCAGCAGATGATAGATAGATTTCACATACAGCTGACTCTTCAGGAGGCTTTGCAGCACATTCCCCTTCTTCAACGTTCGTTGAGAGATAGGACTACAGTCAGGAGGAAGAGGAGGAACCACCATTCAGAGATCCATGTGCTGACGAAAGCCACGTGTTTCGCGATCCAGAACCGTCTGCCGGCCAAGAGGCCAGATTCAGGAGCCCCTTATGTCAGATGTCACATTAGAGAGCAGAGGTTCGACCGAACTCTATTAGATAGCGGATCGTCTATCAACCTCCTTCCGGCAGCCCTTCTCGACCGCTTCGAGTTGGGCACTCTTAGACAGAGCATGACAGTCCTTCAGTTTGCTGATCGATCTGTCAAGAGGCCGAAGGGGTTGTTGCGAGACGTTGTCGTCACTATTCAGGGCCCGCAATTCCCCGTGGACTTCGTAGTGTTGGACATGGAGATCCCTGATTCAGTGACCGATACCCCCATCATTCTCGGTCGTCCGTTCTTGGCCACAACCAAGGCGGTGACTGACCACGATAGCGGGAAGGTATACTTTCGCGTCGAGGGCGAGAGTGTACAAATAGAGACGGTCGAGGACAGCAGAGCCAGAGATAGATCATGCTCAGAGACCACGTCAGACACAGAGCAGCTGACAGATGTCGGGCTAGACATCCACCAGGACTGTGACTTTGTGATCACAGACGATGAGGCAGCATGGGCAGACCCCGCAGCACAGGCCATCCTCTCATTTTCAGACACCGCTGATGCAGAGATGACAGCAGAGGAGAGCTTGGAGAGCACATTCCTGGTTCAGGATACCATAGAGGCAGCAGAGCAGGTTCTTGACCGCGACACGGATTCTTGTGATGATGGTGGTACTGATGCCACCTTGTTTGATGCAGATCCCTCAGAGTCAGAGTCTGAGTGGGCAGATTGTGAGGATTATATGCCAGACCTGATTCCCGTCGAGCCTACAGCTGAGGAGGAGGTAGATGTCGAGCAGAGCAGAGACAGTCCATCAGGGCAGCCTTCTCCAGTTTCTGAGAGCAGTAGAGAGTTTCAGTTCTCCAATGCAGATTTGGCAGCATTCACAGAGACATTTCAGAGGCCAGATCCACCAGCACCCAGCTGTCCAGAGCTGAAGCCGCTCCCTACTTCGCTGAAGTATCGATACCTTGCGGGTGAGCCTGAGATGTACCCAGTCATCATCTCCGCCGATCTGACTGGAGAGCAAGAATCTCGTTTGATGGGGGTTCTTGAAAAGAACCGCAAGGCAATCGGATGGAGCGTAGCAGATCTCCAGGGGATTAGTCCGGCCCTATGCTCCCACCATATCTATCTCGAGGATGGGGCGAAGCCGTCGCGTGAGTTCCAACGGCGGCTGAACCCCAATCTGAGAGAGGTTGTCATGAAGGAAATCTCGAAATGATGGAGCGCCGATTTTATCTATCCCATCTCTGACTCCAAGTGGGTCAGCCCCTTGCATGTGGTGCCCAAGAAGACGGGCATCACGACTGTGATCAGTGAGTCGGGAGAGGAGATTGCTACACGAGTACCCACTTCTTGGCAGGTCTGCGTTGACTACAGGAGACTCAACCATGCCACCAAGAAGGATCATTTCCCCCTGCCCTTTATAGACCAGATCATTGAGAGACTGGCAGGGAAGAGCCACTACTACTTTCTGGATGGGTACTCGGGCTACAACCAGGTGGCCATCGCTCCTGAGGACCAGGAGAAGACCACCTTTACCTGTCCCTTCGGCACATACGCCTTCCGACGCATGCCATTTGGGCTATGCAATTCCCCTGCGACTTTAAAGAGATGCATTCTGTCGATCTTTTCGGACATGGTAGGGGAGTGTTTGGAGGTCTTCATGGATGATTTCTCGGTTTATGGCGACGAATTCGACTCCTGTCTTTACTGCCTAGACCGAGTACTCCTGCGATGTATAGAGGTTCACTTGGTGCTATCTTGGGAGAAGAGTCACTTCATGGTGACTCAAGGGACGGTGCTTGGCCATATCATCTCCAACAGGGGCATGGAGGTTGATCCGGCCAAGGTAGATGTCATTAGAAAACTCGCACCGCCGTCCAATTTGAGGCAGTTACGGTCATTTCTGGGGCACGTCGGTTTCTACCGACGATTCATTCATGATTTCAGCAGGATTTCCCGACCGTTGACTGACCTACTGACGAAAGACACCGAGTTCCTTGTCGATGACAAGTGTCTTTCGTCCTTTGAGACTCTCAAGCAGAGTGTTATTGCGGCTCCTGTTCTCCAGCCGCCTGATTGGTCTCTCCCATTTGAGATCATGACGTATGCCTCCGATTTTGCCGTAGGGGCCGTGCTGGGACAGAGGAGGGATGGAGTCCCGTTTGCTATCCACTACGCTAGCCGCACATTGGATTCTGCACATCGGAATTATACCGTCACAGAGAAGGAGATGCTAGCCGTAGTGTTCGCCCTAGATAAGTTTAGATCTTACATCATTGGATCTAGAGTGACCTTGTATACTGATCACACCGCCATCCGATACCTCATGGCAAAGAAGGATGCCAAGGCCAGACTGACTAGATGGATTCTTCTACTTCAGGAGTTCGACATTGAGATCAAGGATAAGCCTGGAGTCAAGAATGTGGTGGCGGATCATCTCTCCCGTTTAGAGCAGCCTGAGGAGTCCGAGCATATTGTTCCCATTTGTGAGACCTACCCAGATGGGGCGATCCTTGCTATCGCCTCACTCCCGTGGTATGCCGATATTGTGAACTTTCTCGTTGCTGGGAAAGTCCCACAAGATTGGCCCAGGTAGAGGCTTGAGACCTTCCTTGCGAAGGCCAAGTCCTACCACTGGGAGGATCCCATCCTTTACCACGAAGGAGGGAATAGCGTCTGGCGTAGGTGCATTCCTCAGGAGGAGCACCATAGAGTCCTCACTTACTGCCACAAGCTTGAGGCAGGAGGACATCATTCTGGGAGGAGAACGGCACAGAAAGTGCTCCAATCCGGCCTGTGGTGGCCTACCCTCTTCAAGGACTCTGATGAGTTCGTGAAGACTGACTGTCAGAGGATGGGCACTTGTGGACAGCGTGATATGATGCCGATGCAGCCCATTCACTTCTGTGAGGTTTTTGACGCATGGGGCATCGATTTCATGGGTCCATTCCCTAAGAGTCAGGGATTTAAGTACATTCTGTTGGCCGTTGATTATGTTAGTCGTTGGGTTGAGGCTATCCCCGCCCAAGCCGCTGATGTCAGGACAGTTTGCAAATTTTTGAGGAAGCATATCATCACGCGGTTCGGGGTACCTCGAGTGTTGATTTCAGATGGGGGGTCTCATTTCATCAACGACCAGGTAAAGGACCTTGCTAGCGAGTTCGGCATAGACCATCGTGTTGCTACACCTTACCATCCACATACGAATGGTCTAGCCGAGGTGTCGAACAGGGAGATCAAGACTATTCTGCAGAAAGTCGTCCGCCCTGACCGAAAGAATTGGTCACAGCTTTTGGACTCGGTCTTGTGGGCATATAGGACATCTTTCAAGACACCATTGGGCACATCTCCCTTTCACCTCGTATATGGCAAGCCGTGCCATTTACCTGTTGAGCTGAGGCACAGGTCACTTTGGGCAGTCACTGAGATACTTATGGATCCAGATGGTGTGGGAGACCAGAGGAGGACAGAGTTAGCAGCCCTGGAGGAGCTTAGAGATACCGCCTTCTCAAACAGCCTACATTACAAGGAGAGAGTGAAGGAGTGGCATGATTCTCACATCAGCCACAAGCATTTTGAGCATGGACAGAGAGTATGGCTGTTTGATGCGAGGCTTCGTCTATTTCCAGGGAAGCTGCAGAGCAAATGGAAGGGACCCTACTTGGTGAGAAAGGTACACGACAACGGTAGCATTGATATATCCGAGTTGTCTTCTGAGAGTACCTTTCGAGTGAACGGCCAGCGGCTCAAGCCATTTCTAAATCATGAGCCGCGGGTCGTTGATGTTGCCCCTATTCATTTTGCGTGAGATGTGGTCTTTGACTCACATCTGTTGCATCTCACGCCTGATTTTCACTGATCTTCCGACCTGTATAGATCCAGATGTCCATATCATCACATTCTTTAGTCTCACATCCCATGTGTCATCTTTGATTATGCTATACTTAGGGTGTACCTTACCCTAAGTATAGGGGGGATGTGAGACCTTTGGGTATTTCTTTTGATTCTTTCTACCCCTGTTTTGCTGCCTATACATAGGGATATTTTACCCTAAGTATAGGGGGGTAGACCCTGTACATCCTTCACTCGACTTTCCCTTTGTGTACAACCTATTATACTTAGGATTACTTGATCATAAGTATAGGGGGAGAAGCCGAGATCTTTTTGACTCACTATTCATTCATTCGTCTTTGTATATAGCCTTTCTTTTCACTTCCCTATACATAGCACGAGTTATGTCTTCTTCATCGCTCTTGACTCTGAGGACATCGTTCGAGCTAAGTATAGGGGGGTGTGTATATATTTCATATATACTTTAGCCATAACTCGTACTTTGTGTGAGTGTGTAAATAAATAAAATGGCTAAAAACCCTAAAAATCACAAAAATTAAAAATTTTTCATGTACATAAAAATTCTTTTATTTGAACATAAATTGCTACTGTACAAATTATTTTTGTAAAAATATTTTCAAAAACTTTTTGTGTAAAGCTTGTGTAAATATTTTTCATATCAAAATTATGTATATAGTACAAAATTTTTCCAAAATGTTTTGAAAATCAAAAGTTTGCAAAAATCTCGTGTAAATGCGTGTAAATACTTTTGCAAAACTTGCACTTCATGCATTCATCCATTCATGATTTCAAAACATTTTTCAAAAATTTTGTATGAGTGTAAATATTGTGTAAATAGCATCTGTGTATATATGTATATAGTTTTTCTGGATTATAGTTGACATCTAAACTAGCCTGGAATCAAATTGAGAAATGGAGCTTGATTAAGATCTTAATCCACCTAATTTCTAAGAGGAACCTTATAGGGCTTAGGTTTAAGGCTTTTCAGGTCCATGGGGACTTAATTCTTTGAGTCCACTAGGCTATGATTGATAACGCTCCCGCACCCTTTGTTAATTTAGGCAAATTAATGTCCAAATTAATTAATATGATTCGTTGCAGTCGGATACGAGGGGTTAATCAAAAACCACTTTAATTTAATGTCAAGCGGCAAATTTTTTTTTTACTTGGGGTAAGTCCAAGGTCGATCTCAGGGAGGCATCTGTCTCCTTAGGCGAATTTAAGCAGGGATCCAAGTGTTGATTTTCGAGGAGTAATTTTTTTTTGTCTTTTTAATTTGAATGCAGACTTATGCAGCCAAGGCAAGCCAATTTAATGTTCAATTTAATTAATGTATCAAATCAAGTCCAAAAATCATGAAAATTGGCCAGATGGTTAATTATGATGAAAATGACCTACACTAATTTTTTTGGAATTTTTCGACTCAAAATAAATTTACTGTGAATTAAATAAATAGACAGGATGATTTTCAGTATTTAATTTTTAATAAATATCAAACCACAATTTTTTCAAGAACTAAAATTATCCTAGGTGACTCTAATGATAAGGGACCTAGGAAAATTAACAGAACTTAATTTCACTGTGAAATGAATTAACTGAAATTAATTTGAGAAAATTACCAATAAATTTATTTAGCATCGATATGCGTGCAATTGCTATGAAATTTTTATGGTATGTTAAAAATGATGTCCTTAAGCTACTGTGAATTTTTGATAATTTTTGAAGGCACAGAGAATAAATTAAAAATCAAAAGGCATCACTGGGCAAAATATGTCAACAATGCACCAATTAATTCATTAATAATTCAATTGAGCTTAAAAAAATAAGACACATGTACCAATAGACAGAGGACAAAATTTCTAACAAAATGCAATTTTTAGAATGTCAAAATGATGAAAAATGCACTCTAGGGATGCGTGCAAACACAGGGGTGTAAATGCAATACTGGAAATTAAAATTACAAAAAGCAAATATGCAGACATGGACTAAAATGCAATTACCGATAATATGGTGGACTCTTGTGCAAATTCTCCACGGTGCACGTGCTTCTCACGTGGGTCTGCTTCACAGGGGCTTCGTTGCAATTTTGGAAAACTCCAGGGGCTTCTGTGCAATTTACCCAGGCCGCACGTGCTCCTCACGTGGGTGGCCTAGGCTCGGAGGGCGGAGGCGGCTTGGAGTGAGGCTCGGGCGCTCTGGAGGTCCGGAGTTAGGTTCGGTGTAGCCTCGGGTCGCCCGAGCCTAGGCTTGGAGGCCGAGGCTCGGACTCGTCGACGTGGCGTGCTGCGGGCCTTTGGATCAAGGTCAATCCAAAGGTTGGCGATGGCGACGCGTGGCGGACTCAGAAGCCGTCAGATCTGGTGAGATCTAACGGCGGTCGATCGGGGTGGAAAGGGTCGACGTGGCGTTCTCCTGCTCGTGGGATCAAGGGCGATCCAACGGTCTCTGGCTGCTCCGGGATCGGGTGACGCGGCTGCTTGCGGACCGTTCGATCAAGATGATCGAACGGTGGCTGTACGTCGTCTCCAACGGTCCTCCGCCACCTGCGGAGGAGAAGGCGGATCTCCGGCGTCGATGGCTCTGCTCCGCCGCGGTTGCTAGGCGTCGATGATGCTCTTCGTAGGCTCCCGAGTAGCTCGGAAGATGCGGGAGCGTACGGTGAAGCCTCCGGTGGGCTCAGTAGCTGTGGAGATGTGCTGAAGCTCGATGGCGACGAAGCTCGAAGGGATCTCCGGTGAAGCTCCGGCCAGTGAAGAAATGAGGACCTGCAGGGGTTAGAATAGATAGCCGAGGTGTGCAAGTGCTCATGGAGAGGTGTAGCGTGAACGACGAGGCCTAAGGTGGAGTGTGGGTGTCCGGCGAGCGAGCTCCGCCGAGGTGGCGGAGCTGTAGTCGAGCGAAGGTGGTCCAAGGTGAAGGACGAAGGTAATGACTGCGCGAGGACCGGAGCTCCGTCGTGGAGCTCGGAGGGATGAAGGTGGCACGAGATAGTGACGATGGACGACGAATAAATGAGGAGAAATCAAAGGAAAAATGAAAAAGAAGATCAGAAGGTGGTGGAAGGGGTTACCTGGGGAATGGAGCTCCGATTTGAGCTCCAGGTCTTCGCTCGAGGGATCGGTAGGGTCCCGAGCTCGTGCAGCTTCGCGGTGGAGGCTGCGACACGGCGGTGGCGGCCGTGGATCTCGCCGGAGTCGATTCTCCTTCTTCGCTCAACAACACGCCCAATTGCTGTCACCAATGGATTGCTTGGAGCTCGAGGAACCTCTCTGGAGTGGCAGATGGGGGTGAACTGCGCCGGTGGTGGCGTATTTATAAGGCGAAGTAGGTGGCAGTGTTGGCGACGGGGCGAGGTTCGAGGGCGACGTGCGGCGACTATGGTGGAGATGGTGGAGCGTGAGGGAGCTGGCAAGGGAGAGGGATGAGTGGGTGATGTCGTGGGGGTGTCAGCGGTCGGAGGAGATGGCCGAAGTGCGTCCAAAAATAGGAAGGGGGCGCCCCTCCCGCAAGGCAAGGGACGTGGGGGAAAGGGGGCGCCTGGAGGTAGGAGACGAGGTCTCCACCGTTGGATCGTGTGATCCAACGGTGGGGATCAAGGCGTGGTGAGCGGGTAAGATTAGATATGAGCGTGTAGATGATGGGCCGAGAGCGCGCCACGTGGTGGGCACTGGTGAAGGTGCGGACGAGCGGTGTAGATCACGGCTGGAGATGATCAGATGGTCCAGGCAAGGGGCGTACGTGGGCAGCGCTGGGCCGTTGGATCTGGAGCGAGATCCAACGGCTGAGGGCGCTGGCGGATGAGGCGATGGAAGGCGGGCCGCGTGGCGCAACCAGAGGGCGCCACGTGGCCTGCTGTGAGTGGCTGGAGTAAGAGGCACGTGTAGAGAGAAGAGGGAGCCGAATTTGGAAAAACTCAAAACATGAAAGTTGTAGATCTCGATGAGATCTACAAGTTTCATGTTGACCAAAGACGGAGATAAGGTCAAATATGATACATAAATACAAGGATACATAAATATACATATGTAGTATACAAAGTGACCCAAAAACCCAAGTTTCTCATACAAGCTCCAAATCCAATGAAATTAGTCTCATTTTAAAGGTCTTTTAATGTGTAGTATTCTAAGAGTAAGTAGACCTACTTCGGAGTTTGCATGAGGGCTTTATGTGTATTTTAGTGTACAAGGGTTCTCAGGCTATAATGGCTATTTTACAAGGGTGATTTTTGACATTCTTCCCTATGTTATTAACTAAGGAATATAGATTATAGAGAAGATGTTATTTTGGTGAAGAGGTATTTTACAAGGGATTTTTGGCTTCTTATTTAGATGCAAATGAGCTGCTAAACTACATGAGTTATGAATACATGCATGAATGCTATTTATGCAATATAAGGGGAAATATGCCTCTATTTTCTCGGGAACAAGGCTCTATTTTTGACTTTTGAAGTGATGAATCATAGATTCATCAACCCCCTATACTTAAACCTTGCTCGTCCCCGAGCAACTAAATGAAATGCAAGAGTGAAATGATTTTGGGTTCCAAACCAAGGTCATGAACAAAAGTTGAAAAATGGAGCCTGACTCGACCTTTGGATTAATTGTGTGGCGGAACCTTATTTGGACCTGGACTTAAGACTTAACAGACTTCAAGTTCCACAAGTCTTCTATTCAAGACGCCTCAATAGTCAGGTCAGAACAAATCCTCAAATGCAAATTTCTAATGACTATGATTCTTACTTGTACTGTGTAAGTGATTTGTAACTCTCCACATCAGAAATGGCTCGGAACCAGCCTCCTCTAACAAGGTAACTCAAAAACCCGGTCCAATAATTCTTTCCTCGAGGAGCGGGGTATTCCCTTCTAAGTTCAAGTGCGACCAACTCAAGAGGAGGGGGTAGAGAAGAGAATGGACGGTAGCCAGTGTAGCTACCTATCCCACGATGCCTGACCAGTGTAGCCAGGTCATCCAGCTGCATTTCTTTACTAGTATACAGGCTCCGACAGGTATTTTATTTTTTTCTTGAACCTGTCTGAATTTTTTGGAGTTTTTGCAATTTTTTTTTCAACAAGAGCAGCATGTACATCAGGAGTTTTTCCACTTGAGTCAGTAGACTATCCCTCTTTTGAAGCATTATTGCAACCCACAGCATCCTGTCCTTAGATGTCAACACCACTAGACTAGGTTGAGACGCACTTCCCTCCCTAGAGGAGGACGGATGTTTCCACCCGTGTGCTACTCCAAGCTAAAGGATTCTACCTCCTCACCACCTCATCAATGAAGAGCTGCGTGCATAGTGCTTGTCCAAGTTAGGTCATTATCTAAAAGAATCCTGCGTATGCACGAGATATTCTATTTAGACTTATCAAGATGACATGTGAACATAGACATGCAGACTCAAAGAATTAAGTCACTTGACCTGAGAAATCTTAACTCCAGTTCCTATAAGGTTCCTCTGAAATTAGGTGGATTAAGGTCAAATCAAGTCCATCCTCAATATCTACTCATAACTTGGTCCAGAACCCACTAGCTTTTCACTTTGCATATGCAAAGATATGCAGATGAGATGAGATGTCATGCTATGAAAATGCAAGACTCTTTTTATTTTTCTATGCAGAGATGATATGTAAGAGTAAATAAGAAGCCTATTGTTATATTTTTCATATATATATATATATATTTTCGATTTTTACCCACCCGTAATTATTGTAAAATATATACAAAAATACGCGAAAGTACGAGCTATGGGTAAAGTATATATGTAATATATACACGCCCCCCTATACTTAGAGTGTGCTATGTCCTCAGAGCACGAAGAGCGAGGAAAAAGACATAGCTCGTGCTAAGCGTAGGAGAGCCAAAAGGAACAAAAAGTATAGAAGTCGTCTCGCCCCCTATACTCAGGCTCTGGCAGCCTGAGTGTAGAAGAAGATCGGAAATGGGGCGGACGAGGGAAAGATGGGAAGTGGATGAGTAAATACACATGGCGGGCATCGGTCCCCCCTATACTTAGGCTTTGGTCTGCCTAAGTATTGGAAAGAAATGAATATGAGGACCGATGTGATCTGGAGAATGTACAGTGAATCGACTCGGGTGACCCCTCCCCCCTATACTTAGGATCTGGTTATCCTAAGGATAGTCCGAGATAATGGTTCGATGATGTGGGGATGGGTTACTAGAATCTTGGGGGTAAAGGATAGGATATACAGGAAGAATGATATATACAGATGAATCGGTCTGAATCTTTTGAAGATGCTGCTGATGGCTGGAGTTCACTGCTGCAAGGTCTCATGCGCGGCTTGAGGTGTTTCTGCTGTATCTGTCTCGCGCATGAATACAATCTCCTCCACATGGACTAATTGTTCATTGGATTCAACGAAGTGCTTCAACAGCTGTCCATTCACTAGGAATGTCGGTGCGTCATCTGCGAGATCCGAGATCTCGATACATCCACTATCATGCACCGTTCGGACAACGAATGGTCCCGTCCACTTAGACTTTAATTTGCCTTGGAAAGTCTTCAGCCTGGCATTGAACAACCATACATTCTGTCCAGGAACAAAGGTCTTTCGTCTGATATATCTATCGTGCCAACGTTTCACCTTGTCCTTGTACACCACACTGTTGTCGTATGCTCGGTTTCTGACCTCCACAAGCTCATTCAGATCCATGTCTCTCTGTTTCTGACCCAGGTGTGTGTTCCAGTTGACCTTCTTGATTGCCCATTCTGATTTATGCACTAACTCTGCGGGCAAATGGCACGGCTTTCCGAATACCATTCGGAATGGGGAGGTGCCTAACGGTGTCTTGTAAGCCGTCCTATACGCCCAGAGGACTTGATCTAAGATCTGAGACCAATCCTTCCTGTCCGGGCGGACAAGCTTTTGCAATATGGTTTTCACCTCCCTATTCGACACCTCAGCCATACCATTGGTTTGTGGGTGGTAAGGACTTGCGACACGGTGTTCAATGCCGTAGTCCTTCAGGAGTTTCTTCACCTCCCGATTCACGAAGTGGCTACCCCCATTTGATATCATCATTTTGGGGATCCCGAACCTAGAGATTATGTTTTCTCTGATGAATTTACAGACAGTCCTGCTGTCTGCGGCTCGGGTCGGGATAGCCTCCACCCATCTGGACAGATAGTCTACCGCCAGAAGGATATATTCGAACCCGTGGCTGACAGGGAACGGGCCCATGAAATCGATGCCCCAGACGTCAAAGACATCACAAATGATGACCGGCTGCATTGGCATCTCATCCTTGGAACCAACGGTTCCTCCCATTCTCTGGCAAACTGGGCACGACTTCGCGAAGGCGGTGGCATCGCGAAACAAAGTCGGCCAGTAAAAGCCACACTGAAGTACCTTCCATGCGGTCCTCTTCCCGGAGTGGTGTCCTCCTGCCTCTAAGCTATTGCATAAAGAAAGGACACTCTGGTATTCCTCCTGAGGAATACAACGTCTCCAGACACAATCCGGTCCTTCAAAGAAAAGGATCGGATCCTCCCAATGGTAGTGTCTAGCATCCGACTTTAGTCGGTCGATTTGGCTCTTGGGCCAATCCTCGGGAACTTTCTTGGAGACAAGATAGTTCACGATATTGGCGTACCATGGGAGTGAGTCGATAACAAAAATCGACTCGTCAGGGAAGGAGTCTCGAATCGGGGAAACCTCGGAAGTATTAAGATCTTCGAGATGAGAAAGATGATCGGCCACTATGTTCTTCTTTCCAGGTTTATTACGGATGTCCAAATCAAACTCCTGGATAAGTAAAATCCAATGAAGAAGACGCGCCTTCGCGTCCTTCTTTGCCATCAAGTATCGTAGTGCCGTGTGGTCTGTGAACACAGTTACCTTGGATCCGATTAAGTGAGATCTGAATTTGTCCAAGGCAAACACTACCACAAGCATTTCCTTTTCTGTAACCGTGTAGTTACGCTGAGCAGAATCAAGCACTTTGCTTGCGTAGTGTATTGCAAACGGGATGCCATCTCTTCTTTGTCCCAATACAGCCCCAACAGCATAATCTGAGGCGTCCGTCATGATCTCAAAAGGTAGAGACCAATCTGGGGCTTGTGAGATGGGTGCGTCCATGATCATTCCTTGTAACAGTTTAAAGGCCTCAAGACACTTGTGATCTACAATAAACTCCGTGTCTTTGCCTAAAAGCTCAGTTAGCGGTCGGGCAATCTTAGAAAAATCCTTGATAAATCTTCGATAAAATCCGACATGCCCGAGGAACGACCGCAACTGTCTTACGTTGGTTGGTGGCTGGAGTCGTCTGATCACGTCCACCTTGGCAGGGTCAACCTCCATTCCTCTATTGGAGATGACATGCCCCAACACTATGCCCTCCGTCACCATGAAGTGACTTTTCTCCCAGGAGAGCACCAGATTGACCTCACAACATCTTTTGAGGACTCGATCCAGATTCCTAAGACATGAATCAAAAGAGTCGCCGTGGACCGAGAAGTCATCCATGAAGACTTCCAGGAATTCGCCGACCATTTCGGCGAATACAGCAATCATGTACCTTTGAAAAGTACCTGGAGCATTGCATAGCCCAAAAGGCATGCGCCTGAAAGCATAGGTACCAAAGGGGCATGTGAACGTGGTCTTTTCCTGGTCCTCCGGAGCTATGGCTACTTGATTGTAGCCCGAGAACCAATCAAGGAAGCAGAAGAATTCTTTCCCCGCTAATCTTTCTAGGATCTGATCAATGAACGGTAGGGGGAAATGATCCTTCTTCGTCGCAGCATTCAGGCGTCTGTAATCCATACATACGCGCCACGACGTGGGTACTCTCGTCACGATCTCTTCTCCATCCTCGTTGGTGGTCGTCTGAATTCCCGACTTTTTCGGGACAACATGGATTGGGGCCACCCACTTAGAGTCGGAGATTGGGTAAATAAAACCCGCATCGCACCATTTTTCTATCTCTTTCTTCACAACCTCTCGTAAATTTGGATTCAACCGGCGTTGGAATTCACGAGGGTTTGGCTTCGTTCTCCAAGTATATATGGTGCGAACACAGAGCGGGATTTATCCCATGGAGATCGGAAATGCTCTAGCTATTGCCTTGCGGTTCTTCTCCAGGATCTCTAGCAAGCGAGATTCCTGCTCCTCGGTCAATTGCGAACTGACAATGATCGGAAATTTCTTGTCTTGGCCCGCAAGGAAGGCATACTTCAGGGTTGTGGGTAAAGGTTTGAGCTCAGGAATAGTGTGATCGTCTAGAAAGTCTGGCTCAATCTGATCTGGTTCGGTGTTGGACGTGGCTGGATCCTGTTCTGTAGCAGCTACCACCAAACTCAGCTCTGGAGTCGGATCGTCAAAGGTCTCCATGCAATCGGCAAACGCCTCGTCCGACTCGTCATCCTCATCTTCCGATTGTCCTAAGGATGTAAGGACTGACAGGCCCAACCGGGCCTCTACGTCATCGAAGATGTAGGGCGATGCAGGCTCAGAGCTGTACTCGTTCCTGAGGATCTCGCAGACTGACTCATGCACTGGATCATCTTCAAAGGAGATGGACACATCGGTGCTGGCTGGGTTCTGTCTCCATGGCCCAACTACGTCTACATGCTCACAGTCTGTTCCGATAGAAGAGTACTCGGTGCTGGATTCGGAGTCCGATCTCTGCCATCTCGTCTGCTTCATTTCAAGTTCCTCATCTCCGCCTGGAGTTTGGAACTGAATCTTCCCATTCTTATAATCGAATAAGGCCCCTGCTGTTCTGAGGAAGGGCCTACCTAAGATGATCTGGGAATCTCTCCAATTACGAGGGGTTTCCATATCCAGGACAGTGAAGTCCACCATGTATTCTTGCCCCTCGACCTTGATCACAATGTTCCTTAACTCTCCTTGGGACCTCTTAGTAGATTTGTCAGCAAACTGCAAAATAGCTCTAGATTTCCTAAGAGGTCCGAGATTAAGCCGCTCATAGAGGGCTGTGGGCATCAAGTTGATCGAGGAACCATTGTCCAGGAGAGTGCGTGCAAACGCGATGTCATCGACATGACTCACTACATAGTGTGCACCCATGTCTCTTCGTTTCCGAGGAAACGAGTTCTTTATTGCACAAGTCGTGGCTACTGATAGAAAGTGTTTCTCAACACGGCTTTTGGTCTTCCTGCTAACCCTAGTAGGTGTGCATCTCACCTTAAGGTATTTTTGGAACGCAGGGGTCATTTCCACGAACTTGTCAAAAGGGATTGTGACCTTGATGTGTTTATTGCAAAATTCAGCCATCTCAGGGTCATCTTTTTGGATTTTTTTGATTTTCTTCTTTCCACCCTTGAGAGCTTGGGGGAAAGGGATTATTAACTCAGGTTCTGGAACTGAAATATTCTCATTGATTTCTGGAACTGAGTTTTTGACACGACTCTGACTTGGACTTTGATACAGACTCGGACTTGGACTCTGACCAAAAAGAAAATGCTGGGGCGAGACCGGTGATGCTTCTTCCGCTTCTTCTGGACGATCCTCCTCAGATGGAGGTGCGGGCTCATCGGCGTCGTCTGACTCTGAATGGATGCAGGAATGCTGCTTTGAGGACTCAGATGTCCTCTTCTTCTGCTGGCGGTGGCGGTGGTGATGCTCCTCCTCTTCTTCCTCCGAATTCTCCTCAGGTAGAGTTTCGGAGGTTCCTTCCTTTTGCGCCCGTGCCCGATCAGGTATGGTCACGGTCCTTCCGCTCCTGAGAGACATATGGTTAACATTATCGTACGAAAGGATCTCATGTTCAGATAAATAATCATCTGAATAGTGTACCTGATCTCGGGGTCGGTTCTGGCCCTGGTGTACGCTGTTTGGGTTGGCCTGAACCTGTGCAGGAATTGGAGTCCTTGGCGCCATTTGTTGGTCCTGAGCACGAGAGACCCGATTGATGTCGGTCCTCATGTCCAGGTAGTCATTCTGCATCTGCTGGACCCTATCAGACAGGGTCTGGATCGCCAAGGTGAGGGACTCCAATTCGGTGGGCTGGGCTGGCTGCTGAGTGGATGCGGTCCTGTACTGGCCCTGCTGGCCGTGCCGATACTGCTGCTGATGGGACGGTGCTGGCCCCTGCTGGTAGGTGCGCTGCTGCGGCTGGTACCCCTGTTCTGGCCTGGATTGGTATCGCGGGACTGTGACGGGCCTGGTCTCTTGGTAGACTGGGGTTGGGCGGTGTGTCTGATCCTTCCCCATCTCGATTTGCCGGACTAGCGGGTCACGGTTATACCAAAGCCCGTTGATCTCGTAAACAAGCGGAGGCTCCTTGTATTTCGTTTCCACTGGTGGGGGTGCATGATGGTTCTGCTGGGCATAAGTCTGATCCCAGCTGCTCTGAGACCCCGGTGCATGTTCCTGTACAAGATGGACTCGATGTACAGGTACAGGTGGTGCAGAAGGGGTGGGTAGCTTGATCTTAGCTACCTTTTCAGAGAGTTCCTCCACTTTCTTGGGAAGGCTCGAAAGAGACTCCATCTCCGCGACTCTCTTGTGGATCTGCTCGACCATGGTAAGCTTGTCGGCTATCATCCCCATGCTGGGGATGAGGTCCTCAGTCAGATCTGCAACAGTCCTTCTGGTTGTCTCATTGGATAAGATCGAGGGAGACAACTGATAGGCCCTTGTGGCCTGTGACCTGCCGGTTTCTGCCATCTGTTCTAGGATTTTCCACACGGCGTGCTCATTCTTGTTCAGATAGCTTCCTCCACAGGCGGCGCTGACTAACCCCTGCATCTCTGGGGTTAGACCGCAGAACAAGGTCTGGACTAAGATCGCCTTAGAAATGCCGTGGCATGGGCATTTCTGTACTAAGTCATTGAACCTGTCCCATGCCTCATGGAACGGTTCGCTGGGTCCTTGGGCGAAGCTGGCGATCTTCGTTCGCATCTGATTGGTTCTACTGAGAGGGTAGAACTTCTTCAAGAAGAGGTCCTTGAACTGCATCCAGGTAGTACATACCACCCCTAGGTTTTTCAGCCAATGAGCAGCCTTATCTCCTAAGGCAAACGGGGTGGCCTTCAGCCGGATATAATCTTGGCCAACATTGGGATGGCTAAGATTGTTGCACACTAGTTCGAAGTCACAGAGGAAGGTGTATGGTTCTTCGCTGAGGTTTCCGTTAAACTTCGGCAGCAGGCTAAGGAAGTGGGGCTTCAGCTCGAATGCCTGGTCAGGAACTGCAGGTGCTAGCCAGTTTTGGATCTCGTTCTCCGCCGGGTTGTAGGTATCGACCATTGGTCAGTCGATCCCTTCAGCTACAATGATCTGTCCCATCCGTGCTGTGAGATCTGCATTTTTCTGTTCGGCTTCGGCGAGACGTCTAAGAATCTGTCGCATCTAGTCCTCATCGGGCGGCATCCTTGGCGGCATTTCTCCCTCTAGTTCTGGGGATTGGAAAATAAGATCGGTGTTAGAGGGTGAATCAAGGAAGGGATTACCGAGGCAATGGTCTTCCTCGGTAATCTCGGAGGAGATAAAAGGGTTGGTTTGAGAGTAACCACCCTGAGCATGGGGGAACCAGGACTCAAGAGGGTCATGAGTCCTGGGTGGTCCAAGGTGCGCTTGGACCGAGAAAGACGAGTTACTTGGGGGACTCATAGAGAGATCAGTGAATAGTGCGTCGACATCTCCCCAGTCACTCATCTTGATAAGAGAGAAGAAGATAGGATTTTACTCCTACCTGAAGCAAGCAAAAAGAACAATCCAAGACCCTGGGTTCACACTCGACACAGTGAAGGACTCAAAGTTGAGTCCAATTTATCTTGTAGTTTTTAAGTGTGATATTCAAGCAAAATAGCAAGGATTACGCGGCCTAAAGGGAAGTCGGCTCAGAGCCGGATGCGTCTTCCCTGTTTATCCTGTCGTCTAAGATACCGCCGCTCCTTCCTTTCTTCGCTCCTATCCCAAGCCGATGGATTCAGTGACCACGCCCCTATCTACCTGCAAGCAGGCGGAGGCTGACAAGGCCGGAACTTCACCCCGGGGGGTTACTGGCAGCTTGTCGCGAAGTACCGCAATTTCGCCCCTATCTACCTGAGACAGGCGGAGGCTACTTGGTACTAGTCAAAGAACCTTAGATTATTCGGCTCGTGATATTTGCTAGGATCAGTTAGAACGTGATATGGAAGACGGGGATTTGGGCTCTACCTTAGGGTGTTCACACACACTCAGGTACCCTCACTTAGCCTGAAAACAAGGTCGGGGATTAATCTCCCGCAAACAATTTTCAGTTTTTTTATTCTCTTTTTTTGGTCAATACTGTTAGCAGTCCCGATTTTAAAGTTAGGTTATCACTTTAATTAATCCACCACAAAGCACGCCTATCGGATAGTCCCAATTTCCTGTTTAATTTAAGTGAGAAAATCAGAGGGGGAAATCGAGAAAAGCCGATGCAAGTTGAAATCGATGATGCGTATGCTGAGTAGAGAGTACTTACAGTGATCCCTTCGCTTTTTGATGCAGGATGCAATACAGAATTGAAAACTTTTATTCTACATGCAAATGCAAGCGATGAAAAGCTGCTCCTAGACAGGCAGTTCTATTAGCGTGAAGAACAGTTTAAGTTTGACTAAGTCCTGCGGTCTAGGTGCGTCTTTTATGTGTGATGTGTGGTCCTATTGATTACGAGCACAAACAAGTCCTAGAGTGGCTCGAGGAGCTGCTATTGCAAGCTAAGTTACAATTCACCCACACAGCACACGGGACACAGTTCCACTATATTTACACGCGCGAGAACCCAAACGGGAACCGCTGGAAATGATGCGAAAAAAAAGAAAAATAAGATGTAATTACAAAGCCTCTCTTTCACTCAAAAATTTAAAGGCGGAGTTCTCGAAACGTCGTCGACTCCTCGCGGTCCTCGCACAAAAAAATAAATGGACGTCAAAGAGTTACACAAAAATAAAATAATGCAAAAATAAAGGAGAGAAAAATAATTACAAGAAAACCGGGGGTCAGACTACCCGGGGATTGAAAATCAAACACTCAAAAATGTGCTACAAATTAACCTAAGCCGTGCCTCCCCGGCAACGGCGCCATTTTGATAACGCTCCTGCACCCTTTGTTAATTTAGGCAAATTAATGTCCAAATTAATTAATATGATTCGTTGCAGTCGGATACGAGGGGTTAATCAAAAACCACTTTAATTTAATGTCAAGCGGCAATTTTTTTTACTTGGGGTAAGTCCAAGGTCGATCTCAGGGAGGCATCTGTCTCCTTAGGCGAATTTAAGCAGGGATCCAAGTGTTGATTTTCGAGGAGTAATTTTTTTTTGTCTTTTTAATTTGAATGCAGACTTATGCAGCCAAGGCAAGCCAATTTAATGTTCAATTTAACTAATGTATCAAATCAAGTCCAAAAATCATGAAAATTGGCCAGATGGTTAATTATGATGAAAATGACCTACACTAATTTTTTTGGAATTTTTCGACTCAAAATAAATTTACTGTGAATTAAATAAATAGACAGGATGATTTTCAGAATTTAATTTTTAATAAATATCAAACCACAATTTTTTCAAGAACTAAAATTATCCTAGGTGACTCTAATGATAAGGGACCTAGGAAAATTAACAGAATTTAATTTCACTGTGAAATGAATTAACTAAAATTAATTTAAGAAAATCACCAATCAATTTATTTAGGCCTCGATATGCGTGCAATTGCTATGAAATTTTTATGGTATGTTAAAAATGATGTCCTTAAGCTACTGTGAATTTTTGATAATTTTTTAAGGCACAGAGAATAAATTAAAAATCAAAAGGCATCACTGGGCAAAATATGTCAACAATGCACCAATTAATTCATTAATAATTCAATTGAGCTTACAAAAATAAGACACGTGTACCAATAGACAGAGGACAAAATTTCTAACAAAATGCAATTTTTAGAATGTCAAAATGATGAAAAATGCACTCTAGGGATGCGTGCAAACACAGGGGTGTAAATGCAATACTGGAAATTAAAATTACAAAAAGCAAATATGCAGACAGGGACTAAAATGCAATTACCGATAATATGGTGGACTCTTGTGCAAATTCTCCACGGTGCACGTGCTTCTCACGTGGGTCTGCTTCACAGGGGCTTCGTTGCAATTTTGGAAAGCTCCAGGGGCTTCTGTGCAATTTACCCAGGCCGCACGTGCTCCTCACGTGGGCGGCCTAGGCTCGGAGGGCGGAGGCGGCTTGGAGTGAGGCTCGGGCGCTCTGAAGGTCCAGAGTTAGGTTCGGTGTAGCCTCGGGTCGCCCGAGCCTAGGCTTGGAGGCCGAGGCTCGGACTCGTCGACGTGGCGTGCTGCGGGCCTTTGGATCAAGGTCAATCCAAAGGTTGGCGATGGCGACGCGTGGCGGACTCAGAAGCCGTCAGATCTGGTGAGATCTAACGGCGGTCGATCGGGGTGGAAAGGGTCGACGTGGCGTTCTCCTGCTCGTGGGATCAAGGGCGATCCAACGGTCTCTGGCTGCTCCGGGATCGGGTGACGCGGCTGCTTGCGGACCGTTCGATCAAGATGATCGAACGGTGGCTGTACGTCGTCTCCAACGGTCCTCCGCCACCTACGGAGGAGAAGGCGGATCTCCGGCGTCGATGGCTCTGCTCCGCCGCGGTTGCTAGGCGTCGATGATGCTCTTCGTAGGCTCCCGAGTAGCTCGGAAGATGCGGGAGCGTACGGTGAAGCCTCCGGTGGGCTCAGTAGCTGTGGAGATGTGCTGAAGCTCGATGGCGACGAAGCTCGAAGGGAGCTCCGGTGAAGCTCCGGCCAGTGAAGAAATGAGGACCTGCAGGGGTTAGAATAGATAGCCGAGGCGTGCAAGTGCTCGTGGAGAGGTGTAGCGTGAACGGCGAGGCCTAAGGTGGAGTGTGGGTGTCCGGCGAGCGAGCTCCGCCGAGGTGGCGGAGCTGTAGTCGAGCGAAGGTGGTCCAAGGTGAAGGACGAAGGTAATGACTGCGCGAGGACCGGAGCTCCGTCGTGGAGCTCGGAGGGATGAAGGTGGCGCGAGATAGTGACGATGGACGGCGAATAAATGAGGAGAAATCAAAGGAAAAACGAAAAAGAAGATCAGAAGGTGGTGGAAGGGGTTACCTGGGGAATGGAGCTCCGATTTGAGCTCCAGGTCTTCGCTCGAGGGATCGGTAGGGTCCCGAGCTCGTGCAGCTTCACGGTGGAGGCTGCGACACGGCGGTGGCGGCCGTGGATCTCGCCGGAGTCGATTCTCCTTCTTCGCTCGACAACACGCCCAATTGCTGTCACCAATGGATTGCTTGGAGCTCGAGGAACCTCTCTGGAGTGGCGGATGGGGGTGAACTGCGCCGGTGGTGGCGTATTTATAAGGCGAAGTAGGTGGCAGTGTTGGCGACGGGGCGAGGTTCGAGGGCGACGTGCGGTGACTATGGTGGAGATGGTGGAGCGTGAGGGAGCTGGCGAGGGAGAGGGATGAGTGGGTGATGTCGTGGGGGTGTCAGCGGTCGGAGGAGATGGCTGACGTGCGTCCAAAAATAGGAAGGGGGCGCCCCTCCCGCAAGGCAAGGGACGTGGGGGAAAAGGGGCGCCTGGAGGTAGGAGACGAGGTCTCCACCGTTGGATCGTGTGATCCAACGGTGGGGATCAAGGCGTGGTGAGCGGGTAAGATTAGATCTGAGCGTGTAGATGATGGGCCGAGAGCGCGCCACGTGGTGGGCACTGGTGAAGGTGCGGACGAGCGGTGTAGATCACGGCTGGAGATGATCGGATGGTCCAGGCAAGGGGCGTACGTGGGCAGCGCTGGGCCGTTGGATCTGGAGCGAGATCCAACGGCTGAGGGCGCTGGCGGATGAGGCGATGGAAGGCGGGCCGCGTGGCGCAACCAGAGGGCGCCACGTGGCCTGCTGTGAGTGGCTGGAGTAAGAGGCACGTGTAGAGAGAAGAGGGAGCCGAATTTGGAAAAACTCAAAACATGAAAGTTGTAGATCTCGATGAGATCTACAAGTTTCATGTTGACCAAAGACGGAGATAAGGTCAATATGATACATAAATACAAGGATACATAAATATACATATGTAGTATACAAAGTGACCCAAAAACCCAAGTTTCTCATACAAGCTCCAAATCCAATGAAATTAGTCTCATTTTAAAGGTCTTTTAATGTGTAGTATTCTAAGAGTAAGTAGACCTACTTCGGAGTTTGCATGAGGACTTTATGTGTATTTTAGTGTACAAGGGTTCTCAGGCTATAATGGCTATTTTACAAGGGTGATTTTTGACATTCTTCCCTATGTTATTAACTAAGGAATATAGATTATAGAGAAGATGTTATTTTGGTGAAGAGGTATTTTACAAGGGATTTTTGGATTCTTATTTAGATGCAAATGAGCTGCTAAACTACATGAGTTATGAATACATGCATGAATGCTATTTATGCAATATAAGGGGAAATATGCCTCTATTTTCTCGGGAACAAGGCTCTATTTTTGACTTTTGAAGTGATGAATCACAGATTCATCAATGATCACATGTCATCTCAATGAGCCTAAGTAGAGCACTTAACAACAACACATGACTCATATAGACAATGGCTTTACTTGGACACCAGCACTTTGCACCGAGCTCTCTACGGATGAGGTGGTGAGGAGGCAGTCTTCCTTGACTTGGGGTAGCATATGAGGGTAGTACTTCTAGGCGGAACCTCTCTTCTTCTTTTAGTGAAGGAAGTGCGTCTCAACTTGGTCTGGTTGCCATGCGGTCTAACGACGGGAGTTGTGGGTTGCAATAATGCTTCAAAAGAGGGATAGTCTACTGGCTCGAGAGGAAAAACTCCTTGTATATATGCTGCACATGTATATGTTGTATAGATGCACTTGAAAAAAAATGCAAAAAGAAAATAACTCCAAAAAAGTGGTGGGTCTGATAGAAAATGATAATCCCACCGGAGTATGTATATAGAGTGCAATAAGCAAAGCTTGAGATTCATGTCCCACCTTATGTAGCTTGCAACAGGAAGACTTGGCTACACTGGTTGAGCTCCCAAGGATACATGGCTACACTGGCCATGGTCCATTCTCTTCTTCCCCCTCTTCTTGAGCCGGTTGAACTTGAACTTAGAAGGGAATACCCCGCTCCTCGAGGAAAGAGTGGCCAGATTGAGGTCATAGAGTTACCTTGTTGGGGAGGATTGTCAAGTTGCCATTTCTGAGATGGAGAGCTTATACCTCACATTCACAGGAGTAGTAAAGATTCATGGTCTTCAGGGTTTGTGTTTGGTGACTTGTTCTGATCTGGATTATTGAGGAGTCCTGGTTATAGATTAGTGGAACTTAGAGGATGTGGAGTTTTAAGCCTAAGTCCAAATAAGGTTCCGACACATTAATAATCCAAAGATCTGATCGATGCTCCATACCTCAATTTAATGAAGGCAAGTTTAATAATCAACCTTGATCCATGTACATTCTTCTCTTTTTCTTTTTCTTCTTTTTCACTTCTTTTTCAAATAAGTGTTTGCTAAGGGACTAGCAAAGTTAAGGATAGGGGGTGATGAATACTCATTCATCACTCTTTATTCTTATATTTTAGCTACAAAAACCTTTGCAAATGCATGTATATATGTGTAAATACAAATGATTACCAAAAGCATGCATGGTGTAAAAAGTAATAATTAGCATGTTTTTGTGCAAAAATAAAAGAATAAAGATTAAAAAGAAAAAGAGGAAATATTTAGAATAAATATTGAGCAACATAACCCAAGGGAGGGCTCAGCATGGGCCTGACCGCATAAAAGCCAAAGTAGAGGGAGATAGGGGCTCATGTGTGTAAATATACCAGTAAATATAATGAAGATATTTTCCTCTAAAAATAGAATAAAATGTGCTTGTACATGTTTGTATATACTTATAAATATAAAATCAAATAAACATTGAAAAATTAAAAAGAACACAAAAACCACTTCACTTGTGTATATTCATCATGTATATATTCCACTCATCTATATTTATTTCACCTTATAAATAAAATTCCAAAAATTTTGTATATACTCTATCTTTTATGTTGTAAATAAATAAAATAAAAACAACAAAAACAAAAAAAATAAAAAGAACAAAATTAAAAACCAAAAATAACATTGTAAATATACCTTGTACATAGATGTATATACCTATTTATTTCACCCTTGTATATAAATAATAAAAATAAAATAAAAATACCTTTTTATTCCTAATTTTATGCTATAAATATATAAAATATAAAATAGGAATACAAATGCACAAAAATAACTAATTAAAAATCAAAATCAAAAACCTATATTGTATATATACCTATATATAGCCCTATTATGTAAATACCTTGTTTTTATTTCAAAAAAATAATTAAAAATCACAAAAAATAGAAAAAATTAAAACAAATATTTTTCATGTTTTAAGTTTTTAATAATTCGGCCATTTGCTATTTTTAATTTAATTTCCAAATCATTTCCAGATGGCCTTCCCTGATTGGTCCACGGGGATGTTGACCGCCCGGTCAACTCCCCCCTGTGGACCACTTCCCACGGGTCCTAGACGCCCGACCCGAGTTCTCAGATTTTTAGCGTCCAGACCCGAGCACCTCACACCCAAACCCAGGGTCCGTTTTGTCCACGCCAGATCCGACACCCTCGCCGGGGTGCCCGCCTCGGGGTCTGCGCTCTGAGCTGCCCTACCCGATCGATTCTAACCGGACCTCTGGCAGTATAAATCTCGAGCTCCGCCTCCCATTTCCGCATCTTTGGCTCCCCACCTTGCCTTCCCAGGACCTCCACTGCCATCCTCGAGGTGACAGCTCGCCGCTGGTTGTGTTGCAGAGAGGAGAGGGTGCCCGGACCTCAGATCCAACGAGCTTGTGCCGCCGTGCTCGCCTGAAGGTTGAGCTCGAGCCTCGGGCCTCGACAACCCACGAGGCAACGACCCAGAGCTTCCCAAGCTCACGCTCAGTCGATCCCTCCACCCAGGTAGTCTTAGTTTCCCTTCTGTTTCTTTGATTTTGCATTACACCCAAATCGACCCATCGCCGTTCACTGTCGATTCCGGCCACCTCCACCTTCGATTCGATCATCAGACCATTCCACCACGTTCACCTTCTCCCAGCGCACGTTCTCTGCCCTTCCATTCAACCCAGCTCGAACAGGAGCTGGGGTTTCGAGTTCCACCGTCGACACCTCACTGGAGCTCGACCGCCCCGCCGCACCTACCACCTTCACCCACGCTTACAGGGTCGAGGCACTTTACCCTCGACCCGCGAGTCTGCTGGCGTGTTTTTCAGGAACATCCGAGCCCATCTGAGGGCTTGGACCGTCTGGTTCAGCAGCTTGGTCTCCGTCGGCCTCGCCTGAGTTCCCAGGAGCTCCGGCGAGCCATCGGAGGGCACTATTCGACGCGGGATCCCACAGTGATTCTTCTCCGATCATCAGAGTCCCGCGAGGAGGCCGGGAGCGCACGCAGCGGGCCGGCGAAGGTCACCGACCATCAGTTCTTCCTCGACCTCCAGACACCGTCGGATCGTCTCCTAGCTCCAGTTTGCATCTCCGCCGTCCATCTGAGGAGCCATCAGCAGCGTTCGATCCTTGGAGGAGCGATCCAGACCGTCGGCTCAGTGAGGCTTAGCCACAGGCCTCCACTGTCGTTCGATCTACCACGTGGCGAGGTCTCAGCCGTCAATCAGCATCGAGGGACCCCAGCGTTGGGCGCCACCCTTCCCCAGCCGACCGATCCTCCACGTGGCGCCCATCTGACGGTCTACTTAATAAAGGGTAAATATTCCCTTAGGCCCTTAGATTTAGAGTAGTTTGCTTTTAGTCCTGTAAATATTTTAAGTATTTTATTTGCGTTAGGTAAATTGCACTTTGGACCTTGTCTTTTCTATTATTTACATGTATACCCCTGCCTATAGAGGATCACGTGCGTCGACACGTGTTTTGTTGGGATATTTGCATGTTTAGTCCTTGTATTTCCAGGGTGTTAATGAATGAATGAAATCTTTTTATTAATTGCATATATACCCCTGTGCGTGGTTTTTTAGAACACGTGCGTTATATTTTTGGGTATTTTATAATAAAGCCCCTGGACTTTTAATACCTGTTATTATTTAGTCCAGGAACCTGAGTTTCTTTGCAATTAGGTCCCTATGTGCCCAGGACACGCACCTCGCGCGTGACTTCTTGGAAATTTTGCACCGGACCCCCTGGAACTTCTGGTATTTACGTACAGGTCCCTGTGCACTATACCTAGGTTTTCATTTTTAATAAAATATCAAACCAACTCCAAATGTGATGAAAATTGGACACATGGCTCCTCCATAGTGTAAAATTTTCTCCTATTTTTGGGGACATTTTTGATTTCATTTGATATTTTTAAAAAATCAAAAACACGCATTTTCCTCACTGTTCAACTTAAAAATTAATAAAAATATATTAAAACACATCTAAAAATTACAAAAAAATTAGGTACTGTCTATTTTGCCTTGTTTGATTTTCTGACCAATTTTGGTCATTTTTGGATATAGAAAACCCATAAAAATTACAGAACCCATAAAACCTATAAAAATTCTAATAAATAATTAAAAAACCCAAAAATAATAATTCTAGTGCCTGAATTTTCCTTTTATCTTCTAGTTTTTAGGAAAATTACCTTCAGACCTTGATAGGGCCTTCATCCATTTTATATTGGCCCTCCAAGTCTGACTGGACAGCACCTTCAGATTTCTTTCTTGTTTCATTTTTAGAAAATTCAATAAAAATCAGAAAAATACCAAAAATTAACCAAAAACAGTAAAAAAGATAAAAAAACATAAAAATATTTTTATTTTGTTTTTTGGGTGATTTTTGAATAGATAAATAATTGCCTGAAGTTGGTTATTTTACTTGTTTTTTTATTTTCTTTATTAATTAAAAATCCAAAAAAATTAAAAACAATTAAAAATCCACCAAAAATAGTTCCCCTTTTATTTTATTCCTTTTTTAGACTACTTCGTAGGCCGCAAGGCCATCACGTGCTCCCTGAGTCTGACCCTGGTCGCTATACTAGGCTAATCTAATAGCCAGGACCGCTATCGCATTTATTTGATTTTAATTTGATTTTGGTGGTCTACTTTACATTTTCTTGATTGAGCTGAGATTCTTATCGATCCGGGTCGCAACGACCCGAGTGATATTTTTACCTGATCCAGATTAGTGGAAGTTTGGCTCATCAGGAACCAAATTTAAAATGCAACAGCCCTCGAGAGTCACAGAACTCGGTTCAAATCACCTCAATAGCTAGGTCAGAACTAGCCTACATCATACGCAAACCCTTATGACTATGAAGCTGACTTCTACGGTGTGAGTGATAGTGGCTGTCCCCAACTGGAATGAGAAAGGAACTGACTTCTCCAGAATGATAATCCAATGATTCCCCAATCCATCTCTGTGTCCTCGAGGAGCGAGGTATTCCCTTCTAAGTTCAAGTGACATCCAACTCCAGAGGAGGAGGTGAAGAAAATAACAGACGGTAGCCGGTGTAGCTACCTATCATGGGATGCATGACCAATGTAGTCAAGTCATCCAGTTGCAGGCTCACATGGTATAACTTTAATGCTCAAGCTTGCTTATTTTCTATACAACATATATACATACTTCGGCAGGCATTTTATTTTTATTTTCAAGCCTGCCCACTTTTTTGGAGTTTTTTTAACATACTATTTATAGTAGCATTTACATAAGGAGTTTTTTCTCTTGAGCCAGAAGACTATCCCTCTTTTGAATCTTTTTTGCAACTCACACTCTCTGTCTTTAGACTTCATTATAACTGGACAAGGTTGGGGTGCAGTTCCCTCCCTAGACGAGGATGAATGTTTCCACCCGTGTGCATCTCAGACTGACAAATCCAACCCCCTCACCACTCCAAATGAGTAGAGCCACGTGAAAGGTGCAAGTGTCCAAGTTAGGTCACGATCGACAAGAGTCATGTGTGCGTTCTCGAAAAGTTCTAGTTAGTCAGTTGAGGTGACTTGAAACCAGCCCTGAGTCACAAAGAATTAAGTCCTAATGGACCTGAAGTACCCTAAACCTAGTTCCCTTAAGGTTCCAGTGCAGTTAGGTGCGGTAAGGTCCAACCAAGATCCAATCTTCGACTTTATTGGACTTGTTCAATCATCAAGCACAACTGAAAAAAATATGAATGCTGTGCAAATGCTATGTACAATGATGCAAAGAATGATGCAAATTTTTTCAAAGAATTTGAAAACAAAGAGAATTTTTACACAAAGAATTTTGCAAATAAAAAGAGTTTTGACACGAAGTATAAAATATATACAACTATTTACACGGGCATGCTTCTTTTTATTTCATAACAAGAATTAAGAATTTGCAGGATCTATATATTTAATTTTATATTTTATTTAGGTATTTATGTACATTTGGTAAATAATTTTATGTTTATTTATATACTCATTTCATTCAATAATGCATTTATTCCTCATATTTATTTGAAAATAATTTTGAAAACTATAGTACACAATAATTTCTGCAAACATTTACAAACATTTGAAAGCTATTTTGCAAAGTTTTTTCAAAAATATCTACATTTTTCAAAATAATTTTACAAAACATTTTCAAAATCACTTTCAAATAGGATTTCAAATCCTTTATTTCACACAAAGAAAAGAATTTTCGCAATTCAAAATATTTTTACAAAGGTGAAAATATTTCACAAAAAGTTTTCCAAATGGGTCACATCATTTTTCAAATCATTTTGCAAAAATATTTTTAACCTGATTTATTAATCACTATATACTAAAAAATGGGTACATATCTTTACATGGAGATATATTTTATATATAGAAGGGTTTTTGTTCTTAAATGATTCACAAGGGATTATCACTCACTTTTATACATTTATAAAGATTTTTGAGTATAGTGTGCATACTCCTCAAACTTATTTGAAAATCATTTTACAACAGTTTTGAAAACTATAGTCCAACATAATTTTCACAAATAGTTTTGCAAACATTTACACATATTCAGAAATCATTTTGCAAAGGTTTTTCAAACAATATATATAGATTTTTCGAGATATTTTTGCAACCATTTTTCTAACCATTTGCAAATCTTTTTTCAAACATTTTTATTTCACATGAAGAACATAAATTTTTGCAAACAAAAATATTTACAAAGGTTGACCACTTTTTACAAAATATTTTCCTAACAGCTTTCAGAAGATTTTTCAAAAAAGATTTTCAAACTATTTTTCAAACATTTTGCAAAAAGTATTTTTGCCTGATTTATTAATCAGAATGTACAAAAAGAGTCTGAGGAGCTACAAACATCTTTTATTTTAACATTATTTTTATACATATGTATTATTTAAAATAAAATACAAGTACGAGTTATGGCTTAAAGTATATGCATAGTATATACGACACTTCAAATTCCGGGAGGATGTCTTGTCGGCAGCAGCTTTCTTAACTGGAAAAGTCCGGCGTCAGTTCTATTACCAGGATCAAAAGCGTCAAGGTCCCCAGAGCCCGAGGGCTCAGCTACAAGGTCCCCTTCTACTTCTCTGTCAACGATATACTTAGCTCGAGCTATGTCCTCATAGATCAAAGAGAAAAAAAGAAGACATAACTCGGACTGAGAGAAGTCCAAAGAATGAAGGAATGAGGAGATAAATAAATGAACATGAAGTTGACTGTCCCCCTTATACTTAGGATCAAATAATCGTAAGTATAGCAGACTGTACACAAGGCAGGTATGGTCAAGGGTGAGAATGAACAGATCGTACTCAGGTTGTCTCCTCTTATACTTATGGTAAGATATCCCTAAGTATAGACAAGAAGAGGAGACAACGGAGTGGATCAAAGAATGAAAGGACTCCGGGTGCTCACCCCCTATACTTAGGACAAAGTACACCCTAAATATAGAAGACTGGCAAAAGGGGAGACACCTTTTTGGTAGAAAAACAAAATAGAAAAGGAAAAGAAGAAAAGAGAAGAAATCAGAGGAAAAGTTTTTGAGGTGCATTGTCTGAATCTTTTGATGCTTCCAGTGTCGTGGATGTATCTTCAGAGCGCAGAACCTGGATTGAGTTGACAACAACCAAGAAAGTATTAGGATCAAGGTAGGGCTTTGAGAGTTGACCGTTGACGACAAATGATTGTGCGTCAAGAGATAGTTCTAATATGACAATACTTCCATTGTCATGCACTTCACGAACTTGAAATGGCCCTATCCATTTGTTTTTTAATTTTCCCGAGAATATCTTTAGCTTTGCATCAAATAACCACACTTTCTGTCCAGCTTCGAAGGTCTTTCGTCTAATGTGCCGGTCATGCCAGTGTTTCACCTTCTCCTTGTACATTAAGGTGTTATCATATGCATAGTCTCAGAATTCCAGGAGTTTTTTCAGATCATCTTTCCTTTTCTGACCACTACTCTGTGAGTCTAGATTGCACATGTTGATTGCCCATAAGGATTTATGAATTAATTCTTCGGGCAGATGGCATGGTTTTCCATATACAAGATGATAGGGCGACATTCCCAAGGGAGACTTATAAGTGGTTCTTTATGCCCATAGGGCAGACTCCAAGAGTTGGGACCAATTCTTTCTGTCCGGCCTCACAAGTTTCTGAAGGATCGTCTTGATTTCTCTGTTTGATAATTCTGCCATGTCATTGGTCTGTGGATGATAAGGAGATGCGACTCGATGGTCGATGCCGTATTCCTTCGTTAATTTCTTGACATCTTTAGTATGAAGTGGCTACCCCCATCTGATATTAGAATCTTCAGAATCTCTAACCGTGAAATGATATTCTCTCTTAGGAATTGACACATTTTCCGGCTGTCAGCGGCTCGAGCGGGGATAGCTTCAACCCAGCGACTTACGTAGTCGATGGCAAGAAGGATGTGCTCATATCCTTGACTGTTAGGGAAGGGCCCCATGAAATCGATGCCCCAAGCATCGAAGACATTTGCTATATGAATGATCTTCAGGGGCATCGAGTCTTTCGCTGTGAGTGTGCCCTTCAATCTCTGACAGTCAGTGCATTGTTTGACGAAGGTTGTTGTATCCTTGAATAGTGTGGGCCACCAGAAGCCACACTGAAGTACTTTTGCTGTCGTCCTATCTCTAGAGTGGTGTCCACCAGATTCGAGCGAGTGACAATGCTCGAGGACACTATTATGCTCCTCCTGAGGAATGCACCTGCGCCAAAAGCAATCTGCCCCTTCCCTGAATAAGAGAGGATCTTCCCATTAGTAGAAATGGATTGTCAACTCGAACTTGTCCTTCTGAATTTTCGTCCAATCTGGCGGTACTACCCCTGAAACGAGGTATTTGACAATATCAACATACCAAGGGAGTGAATCCACAGCTAAAATTGTCTCGTCAAGAAAGGTTTTTGTGATGGGTGCACCATTCAACGGAGGCTCTTGCTGCTCAATTCTGGAGAGATGAGCTGCTACCATATTCTGAACTCCAGGCTTGTCCTTGATTTCCAAATCAAATTCCTGGAGGAGAAGGATCCATCTGATCAGTTTGGGCTTGGCATCCTTCTTCTGCTATAAATATCTGATAGTAGAGTGGTCTGTGAAGATGGAAACTTTCGATCCAAACAAATAGGATCTGAACTTTTCCAGGGTGAATACCACATCCATCAACTCTTTTGCTGTCACATTGTAATTTCTTTGAGCTTCATCTAATGTTTTTCTAGAATAATCAATGGCATAAGGCACCTTGTCTTTCCTCTATCCTAAAACAACCCCAACTGCAAAGTCTGACGTATCTGTCATGATCTCGAAAGGAAGAGACCAGTCCGGTGGCTGTAGGACTGAATCTTGAGTGATAAGCTCCTTCAGCTGATTGAAAGAAAGGAGAACTTGCTGATCAACATTGAACTCAGTCTCCTTGCGTAGAAGTTCTGTAAGAGGTCGGGCAATGCGGCTGAAATCTCGGATGAACCTTCTGTACAATCCCACATGCCCCAGGAATGACCTCACATTCTTTACTGTCTGAGGTGGCTCGAGATTGGCAATCACATCCACTATTACCGGGTCGACTTCCATGCCACGTTTGGAAACGACGTGACCCAGCATAATTCCTTCTGTGACCATGAAGTGGTTCTTTTCCCATGATAGCACTAGATTGACTTTAAGACATTTCTAAAGTACTCTGTACATGTGCTCAAGACAAGAATCGAAACTGTCACCATAGATGGAGAAATCTTTCATAAACACCTCGAGACAACTGCCCACCATCTTGGTGAAGACTGCAAACATGCATCTCTAGAATGTCGCTGGTGCATTGCGCAATCCAAAGGGTATTCTTCTGAAAGCATAGGTGCTAAACGAGCAAGTGAAGGTAGTCTTCTCTTGGTCCTCAGGGGCGATTACCACTTGATTGTACCCGGAGTACCCATCCAGAAAGCAGAAGAACTCCTTGTCGGCTAGTCTTTCCAAACCTGATCAATGAATGGCAAGGGGAAGTGGTCCTTCTTTGTTGCTGCATTAAGATGGCAGTAATCAATGCATACACGCCAGGATGTCAGTACCCGAGTAGATATCCCCTCTCCTCTTTCATTTGTAACCACAATGAACCCCGACTTCTTTGGAACTACGTGCAAGGGGCTTACCCATTTTGAGTTGGAGATGGGGTAAATGAAGCATGCGTCACACCATTTCGTGATTTCTTTCATGACAACATCCCGAAGATTTGGATTCATCCTTCTTTGGAATTCACGAGACAGATTGGCATCTTCTTCCAGGTAAATATGGTGTGAACAAAATGCCAGATTTATCCCACGGAGATCTGATACATGCCAACCAAGTGCCTTGTGGTTCTTTTCTAGAACCTCGAGAAGTCGAGATTCTTGCTCTGGAGTCAGCCTGTTGCTGATGATGACCGGATACATGTTTTTTTCACCCACAAGGAAAGCATACTTCAGGCCTGCAGAAAGTTACTTGAGTTCTGATTCTGATCTGTCCAACTTGTTAGTCACTTCAGAAATTGTACTGGTGGTAGGATGTGCTGCATGAATTTTGGCAGAGCTACTGCCCTCAGTACTTTGTTGAGATTCTGATAATGTACCGAATAGTTCTGCACTAGGCTCATCGTGTTCGGGCAGGAGTAAATCATTGGAGTAAAAAAGGTGCATCAGCAAGTTGGATTCTGTCTCTCAATTATCATCAGAGCATGTGTCGACTGTGCATTCCAAGTCCTCCTCTAGAGAGAGGATTTCTTGGGTCCATGGATCATCCAAAGAAAGTGGTGTATCTCTGACTTCTGCAATAAAGTCACAGTTTGCTGCACGGCTCTCATCAGTCACGACTTTCGGCTCGCTGATCATGTCTATAGTGATTCTCTTACTGCTCGAGCTAAAAGTGATCTTGCCAGACCCATAATTAACCACGACTTCTGAGGTGCGCAGGAATGGCCGGCCAAGGATGATAGGGGTCTAGAGTAAGGGTACGGGGGATTCCATATCAAGGACTACAAAGTCAATTAGGGACTGCATTTCCCGTACCTTTTCCACAACATCTTCCAAAAGACCTCTAGGTCGCTTGATGGATCGGTCAACGAACTGAAGGATAATTCGTGTCTGCTTGATTGGACCTAGCACAAATTCTTGCAGTAGTGACGGGGGCAGAAGGTTGATGGAAGACCCGCTGTCAAGAAGAGTGCGCTCGAAGATCTGATCAAAAATCCTATAACTGATAAGAGGTGCCCCTTTGTCTTGCTTCTTCTGTGGGAGATTGCTGATGGCACCTACAGTGGTCATGGTGAGAACGTGCTTCTCAACCTGTCGGCGTCGGTTCTTTCATGCTGGGGTGATGCTTGCTTGTACATCCTTCTTTCAGACCTTTCTTCAGAGCTGGCATGTACTCCATAGCCTTCATTAGAGGAATCTCAACAGTCAAGTTATTAGTGACATCCACAACTCTAGGATTAAATAATGCACTTTTCTTTTTGCATTTTTTGGGGTTTTTCTATTGCATCAGGAAAAGGAATATGTACATTGCTGGAATCCAAATTAGAGTTCTTATTTACAATAAAACCATCATCCACAAATTGTTGTACATCTGGACTAAAAAAAGGAGTACAAGCTGGAAGCTAAGGTCCTAGTACTGGTGGACGGGAAAAAAGTGGGGCCTCCGCTCCGTCAGCTGGCGTGGGATCGACTGCTGCTAGCGACTCCTCCAAGGCTGGCGCGGCTTCACTTCAGTGATGATCTTCTATTTGTTCTTTTTGTTTTTGCTATTTTTTTGTGTTTTTTTTATGCAGATGGTGGTCATTGGCAATTAGAATGGCTCCTCCTCCTTCTTCTTCTTCCTCAACTGTCCCTGTAACTGGCACGGTTGCTGTAGAAGATGACAATTCACCTGAAGCTTTATTCTCCCCTTTGTTGGTGGCAAGCAGAGGCAAGGCCCTACCGCTCTTGAGAGTTACATCATTTGATAAAATAATAGTGCAATCATCCAACTCTACATGCATAGACGGGACATCACATTCTACTTTCTCCTTCTTTTTGAAGCTGTTGTGGTTATCTTCGACCTACGTCGGGATGGTAGTTTTAGTGGTAGTTAGTTCATCGAGTTTCCTGATCATATCTGCTAGGACTTTGATGAGTTGGGCCAAGCAATCCAAGTTTGCGTTCACGGGATTGGCCTTAGAAGATTCAACGTGCAGACCACGCTGTTGCTGCAGGTGTGAAAGCTGAGGCAACGACTGTTGGTGGTGTTGCGGTGGTGGAGGAAGCTGAAACTGATTGTAGGAGGGAGGAGGATACTGCTGATATTGATGAGGTGGTGCAGCCACATACTGATAGTATGACGGTGGCTGTCGATACTGTGGCTGTTGATAGTGTTGATTTTGCCTCCATTGGTTAACATACTGGAGAGGCTGGTGATATTGCGGCAACGGCTGCGAGGACTGCCCAAAACGACCACCCGGTGGTTGGTGGTACTGCCTGTTGGCCCTATGGGTGTCTTGTAGGACGAGCCAACTACGTATCATTGCTCCATACCCCATTTACTTCGTAGATCAGGGGTGGCGGTGGGAATGCTGGATCCGACTGATTGAGGAAATCTGGATGGTAAACAACTGTCTGCTGTTGCGGCTTGCCCTGGTCGGGTGTCTGCACGTAATACACGTGCTGAACTGCCGTTGGCTGCTGGCTCGGCTGAGGATAGTGTGGTGGTGATGGATCGTCCTTCTTCTCAGCTGGAGCATCTGAAGATGGTGTTGCCATCTGGACAGAGTTGATGGTGCCTACCACCATCTCCAACTGCTTGGTAATCTGATCCAATTTATCAAGATTCTGAGTCCTCTTCTCAATCACAGCGAGTTTCCCAAGGTCCTGTGATCTCTTCTCAACAATGTAGACCTTTGAGAGATGGCCCCCGATAATGCTAAGGTTGAAGCTCTCATCTCTCTCCGCCTTATGAGACACTGCCATGTGAACTTGCTTCTGGAGAATCTGGGGCTGATTCTGATACGCCTTAGATGAAGAGAGGATGGCCTCTCCCTCAGCCATTTCCTCAAAGATCTGCCATACGACATCTTCATACTTATTAAAATGCGATCCCCCACATACTACGTCAATGAACCTTTGACTTTCTACATTCAGACCTCCGAAGAATAGTTGGACCAAGCTGGTCCTTGGAATCTTATGGTGAGGGTATTTCTCCTGCAGATCTGTGAATATCTCCCAGGCTTCGTGGATACTCTCATGTGCACCCTGAGAGAAATTGCTGATTCAGGCTCGTATCTGATTGAGCCGACCGAGAGGGTAGAACTTGTGTAAAAATGCAGATTTCAGCTCCTCCCAAGTCATCACAACCTTCCCCATATGATTGACCTAGTAGAGAGCCTTGTCCTGTAGACTGAATGGGAATGCCATTATCTTCACTATGTCCAGAGGGACATTCGGTAATGAGTAGTACGACAGATGCGCGAGAATTACGGGAGATGAATGTACGGCTCTTCACTGGTGTTCTCGTGGAAAGAAGGGAGAAGAGCGAGGAAGTGAGGCTTCAGCTCGAAGTGAGCATGCACCAGTGGGATACGGATTCACTCGGTCATCTGGATGTATCTAAGATTGTATGTCTCTTTTAGCACGGGTTTGGGACTTCCTTGTTCATGCTCTTCTTCATATGGATTGTCACGGGATCCACCACCTCCTGCTCCTTGTCTGCCTCTTCCTCCTTCAGGTCTGTTCATCACATCATTCAGCATTTCTTGAAATGCAGTCTGTGCGAGGGCTCGCTCTGTCAGTTGCTGCTGGTAGCTTGGATAGATGCCAACAATTGTGCATTGACATGATTCTGATCAGGAATCTATCATTGCTCTGGCTGAGGAGGCTGCTGACCCCTACCCTTTCCTTGAGGAGCCATCTCAGGGCCTGAATCTGAGGAGATGAATTCTGGATTGGGATCCAGGGCTTGGTTTGTCTTCTATCAGCATGATGAGAGAATCCCAATCAGACCACTTGCAATTGAATTCCAACTGCCATGGTAAATCTGGAATCAAGGTCAATTCTAGAGTGATGTGAATGAAAAAGGATATGGACTATAATCGACCTTCATTCACAACGGCGAAAGTGGGACAAGAGTGGTCCTGGTTTATTGGGTGGTCAAGAGGAAAGGTAGAAGACGAGGAGTCTGGAGATCAACATGCAATGTCCGGATCGGGTTCTTGGGAATCGCCTCAAATTATTGGCGAGGTCGAGTCCATGGAATCGATGTAGGTGTTGACGGGATCTCGACTAAACCATCCATGGATCGCCTTCGTGAAGCAAGAGGGGAGTAGATATCGGAAGAAAGATACGATGGTCAACGAGGAACAAATCGGAATGCAAAATAGTAGAAAGGCTCGAACTGGGGGGGGGTCAAAGAGAGAAACACACGACAAAATTTGCGCAAACACGCGGGACTTGATCTTTGAACCTTAATCTAGATCCATACAAACACAATACAAAATTGGATTCACCAACTCATGCCATGTGAAGCTGTAAAGGTTCGGCTACTTATTATCTTTTCAGTTTTAGAGTTGTTATTTCATGCATATCTTATAACAAGTCCTTAACACGCTAACCCTATAGGAGAGAGTACTACCAGAAAAGTATCCCGTACTTGTTCTCCTCCTTTGTAACATACAGTCTGTACTTTTTGAGGTCCTTGTAACCCTTCATGGATTCCTACTTAGCCAAAGAAATAGAGATAGGAAGCTGATAGGAGAAACCAATACTTCAGTTCTCGCTCGAAACAGAATCACCCATAAGCATGCAAGAACCTACTCGGACGCAAACCGATGAGACAGACACCCCCATGATCGCGTGGCCTATGATTAGTACTTCAAACCATGTCGATGTTCCACACAAGGCGGGAACACCATCATTGATAAGGCTCTACTCGGTTATGTACGATAGAAGCGCCATTACTTTGGAAATCCATGTGATACGCAAGGCAGTTACAGACTGGGATTTGAGCTCTATTCCTTATGTGACATGCCTCACTCATGGGAGGGGTTTTGGTCCCCTCCGAAGGTACCTAAAAGCAATGAGGGCTTTATGAACCTAGAACAATGAGAGTCCATTACATATTTTAATTAAGGTCAAAGTTTATTTAGCAGTCCCCTTGTTTTAATTTTTGGGTTTCACCTTTTTTGAGTTTGTTTTCATACAAGCACCTAACGTTTTGTAGAGGTCCTAGGTGCTCAAAATCCGAGGAAGATATCAGAAAAGTCGTGCAAGTCCATTCAATGATGGAAATCTCACAATTGAACCTAATGAGGCATGAGTTAGAAGACTTACAGTACATCCCAGCTCTCTCCATGCGGTATGTAAAATAGATTTTTAAACCTATCTACATGATGGTGTGCAATCGACAAATCATCCTAAACAGTAGCTGCTATTAATCTTGAAGAACCAATTATTAGTTATTCAGAACTGAGACCAAGGTCCGATCTCTGATGTAATTTGACTAGATCCATACGTAATAGACTATAGTCACATGCATTCTTATTAAGATGTGGACCTAGTTACCAAGTCAAACAACCTAAATCTAGGGGATCCATGCACACAAAACAAAGTAAAATAAGGTGGAAAGCTCAAAACAACGGGAAAACAAAATAAAGAAGGCGATAAAACGTGGAAAACTGCGACAAGGCCCCCAGGTGAATAGTCACCCAGGTGCTGGACCTCGTTGTGAAGAGTAGAGTCCAAGTTATATTACATGCCAAAAATTGCTCTCTCTCACCATAAAATTACAAAATTGACAGATTTTTTTCTAAGCTAATTCCTCCTTCTACTTTCTTGGTGCTCTCTCCAACTGATCAAAAAGAGCAGACCGGCCTGGTCCAAGCTTGGCTGCATCAGCCACCTAGGAAACCGTCCTCATGTGGTGGACCCTCGCATCAAAGTTGCGAAAATATGGCATTAGCATTTTTAATCAAATAATCAAACCGATGAAGATTTTTAACATCAATGCATATTTACAACAATAATCAAAGAATTAATTGTAAATAAATTAATAAATATTTACAACAATGAATCAATAAATCTGATAAATCATTATACAAAAATGACTAGTAAAAATAAGCTACGCTCGTTGCTCCCTGGCAACAACGCCATCTGATAACTGAGGAGAGATCGATCTGAAGTTGTGTCAATCCACAAGGCGGACAGACGGTCGCTGATTTAACCTCAGATGAAATCCACGGTTATACAACAACTAACCCACAATAGAAATGATTCAATTCATGGCAAAAATGTGGAATTAAAGTTTATTTTCTCTATAATAAAATGCATAACAGTCAGGCATGTAGAGGTTGAACCACATAGAGCAAAATGGAAGCCTACGGTTATCTATGTACAATCAAGTCATTCATTTGTATAATTCTTTTTGTGGGTATATATATATATATTTATTTTTTGGTTTTTTAATTTTGTATTTTCTTTTCATATTTTTCATTTTTCATTTTCTTTTTTTAATTTAAATATGATATGTATATATGTATATGCATATGTATAAATACAATATAAGGTATATATAGATTCTATATAGATAAAATATGTAAAAAATAGTCAAAATATAGTAAACAAAATATTTTTATGATTTTTATATTTTTCTACTTTTTTGTTATTTTTTGGAATTTTTGACAATTTTATGTATTTCTAAAGTAAAAAATATCCCAAATATGGGATTAATAAATAAATCGAAATTGATTTGGATTTAAAGAATAATAAATATGTCCCAAAATTACCCAAATGAATTTTAATAGATAAATAATAACATATAGATAATTATAAAAAAGAAAAACATATTTTTGGTATTTTTATAGAATTTTTATATTTTTTGTTGGATTTTGGAGCTTTTTTATTTTTTTAATTTTCTTTTTCTTATTTTTAGGAGTTTTATTTCTGGACTCAATAACTATCAAAATATACCATATTTAATTTTTTTTGGAATTTTTCAAAAGGTTTTTATATTTTTTGGTATTTTATAATTTAGATAGGGAATATTTAGGCTTCTTTTTAATTTTAATAAATAGATAAAATGCAAAAAAAGCCAATTAAAAATATAGACGTGAAACTACATAGCATGAAGCATTTATCCCTATTTTTTCGTATTTTTAGGAGCACATTAGCTATTTTTAATAATTAGATAAAAGTCACAAAACTATATGTCCTAGTAGGGGCATTTTTGGAATTAAAATAAAGTGCAGGGTTCTCAGTGCAAAAACACCAGAAATATACAATGTTTGCAATTAAAATAAAGT
The DNA here is from genome assembly GCA_037367405.1 of Ottelia alismoides. Lineage (NCBI taxonomy): Eukaryota > Viridiplantae > Streptophyta > Magnoliopsida > Alismatales > Hydrocharitaceae > Ottelia > Ottelia alismoides. Next base: position 221,744 of record JAZKJV010003514.1, on the reverse strand, counting down.
GTAGGGGTCTCAGTGCAAATTACCCATCATGTGGGAAGCACGTGACTCACACTAGGGAGGACCAAGATGTAATTATCAAAAGTTCAGGGGCCTCTCAACAATTTTTACAAAAATATATAACATTAGATTCAATTTATTGGGCTTTTTATAAATACACAAACCTGCAGGGGTATATATGCAATTTCACCACCTCACATGGGATAACACGTAAGGTGACGTAGACTGGACCCAAATGAAAATAAGATAAGTACATGGGCCTAGTTGCAAAATGTCCAAATTGTTTAACACTTTAACTTTTATTTACAGGATTAAATAATAAATACAAAAATGGCGGGGCAAGGTATGCAATTTACCCCGTATATGCGTGCCATCCAACGATGCTGGTCTTTCCACTTGCCACGTGTCGCTCCTCCAACGGCCGATGACGCTTCGCTTTCCACGGACGGGATTAAATCGACGGAGATGATCCAACGGTTCTGGTGCAACCTGGGGGCGGCTCATGATCGGACGACGCTGAAGCTATCAGGAAGAACAGGACAAGAACTCGCATGCGGTGAGTTTCGATCCGTTCCCCAGATCTCCTCCAGCCATCTGGGGTGTTCGAAGATGGTGCAAAATTGAGCAGAGACTCCTTCGCATCAGATGCATCCTTCAAAAGGCTCGTCGGAGCTCGGACAACGAGTGGCGAGCCCTGAGCAAATGGGAGCTCCAACGACCTTTGATCCTGCAAAAATCGACCCTGACGGGTCCTTTGGCCCTTCTGTCCTGCATATAACGCATACACAAGCGAAACAAGGCTCAGAGGGCCTTATTAAGGGTGAAACGAGGCGTAATGGGTCAGGCGGAGCTCCTCCGGCGAGCGACAGAGGTGGAGGAGCCGATCTCCAAATCGAGGATGATCTGGGTGAGATGAGTGCGATCGGGGCATTGAGAAGCGACCAAGGAACGATATGAGAGTGACATCGGAGTCAGAGGACGATGGTTAAATGCGAAGGAGCTCGCCGGAGCTCAACTCCGGCGAAGTACGGGCGGATGTAGTTATGCTAATCTAACTATTTAGAAGCTAAACTAACTATTGGAAATGAAAGCTGAGATCAAAATGAAGCAAAATAAATGAAAAAGACGTAGCTGTTATACCTGGGGGATGCCTAGGGAGCAGGGTCACCGGCGACGGCGGCCGTGGGTGCACCCCGTCCTCCTGGAGCTTCACCGAAGCACGCAATACCTCCTCTTGTCACGAGAAGACGATTGGGATCCAAGGTGAGGGCTCCCAGGGCTTTAATGATGACCAAAATTGGAAGGAGACTCGGGGGTTTTATTTATAGACTTTTTGACACACCCTTATTGACCGGCCTAGATCGATGAATCAGAGTTATGTACAGATTATACAATGATCTGGTGTGGATCATGGATGATCCATGATGATTTTATCTGAATGAAGCGAGGCCGATTGATCGATAGATAATCGGGAAAAAGGGTGGATGTTGGGGGAGTAGTCAGTTCTGACAGAAGACAGAAGCGTAGGGGAAGTTGACCGGAGGTCCACAGTCCCTGGCTTCCCATTGGGCCATGCAGGCCCGCTAAAAGACAAAATAAAAGATTTAATCAGAAATAATTAATTAAAAATAATAAATGATTTTATTATTTTTCGAGTATAAAATAAAAATGTTTATTATTTTATGTGGTATTTTATTATGATTTTTATTTATTTTTTTGGCTTTATTTATTATTATAAAATATTTATTAGTGTATTTATAGGTATATTCATATATGTTTTGTACACTTTCATTTTTATTTTTTTTATATTTTATTTTATTATTTCATTCTAATATTTTATATATTTATAACTTATTTTTATGAGTATAAATATATTTTTATTTTTTTATTTTATTTTTATGATGTAATTTGTTCACTTAAAGAAATAGGTAAGTATATTATGTAGGTCTATTTACAGGTATTTTACCTATGTTTTATGTACATCTTTTGATTTTAATGTATTTTGTTGAGTTTTATTTTAGTTTTATCTTTTAATAAAATATAAATAATATTTAGAGTATTATAAAATTACAAAGGAATAAAGAATTGAAGAATAAGTATCCCCTTTTATTTATATACATGTATAATCATAGGTGTTTCGCCTATATAATTACATAAACTTATTTTTTTCAGTTTATTCTTGATTTTATTCTAATTTTAATATGCACATTTGTTATAAATAATATTTACAAAATTATAAAAATAAGAGTTTGTAAAAATAATAAGAGATGAATAAAATGAATATTTTAATCGGTAGAATGTACAATAGGGGTCAAAAACCTAACTTTCACATAGTAACTCCAAAAAATATAAAACTACCATCATTAAATAGCTCGTGAAAAGTTATATACAATTAGAGGTGATTTTTATATGTTTTGAGTTTTTATTTGAAAGATATGGGTCTGTGAAATTTGGTTTCTAGCTTTTTATTTTGTGTATAAAAATGTACACAATGGATTATTTTTGTACAAACACATTTTTGTATTTTTATTTACATTTTTATCTACAACTCTTATGTTCAAAGTTTCTTTATTTGATGAATAAATGATGAAGAATAAAATAGGAGTAAAAAATGCATAATTAAAGAATGAATAAATAGGAACTTTTATTCTATTTTTGGCCCTTATCTCCCCACACTTTATTCCTTGTCGACCAAGTCTATTCTTGACTTGATCTCGAGGTTTAGGATCATAAAATATTTTCAATATTTTCTTCTTTTTTCTTCTTTTCTCTTTATTCTATACTTGTGGCATTAAAAACAGTATTATTTACACAATAAATGTAATAAATAATGGATGTTATTTTGTACAAATTAATGCTATTTACATGCATTGGCTAAGGTTTTTAAGGCCAAAATAATAGAATAAAGGTGATGAAATGGAGATTCATCAGTTACAACGATCGTCTTTTAGTAAGTTTGAATCCTTACGGACCCCCTTAGTCTAGGATCTCCGAACTAAGGAAAGCCAACATAATTTTAAGATCACTTTACGTCGTACTTTTGTACATGCTAGAAATGAGATGATAAAATAATCTTAAAATATTTATTTATTTATGTTAGCATGGTATTTACGTATATTTGGTTGATTAACGATGGGGATATGGATAAGTATCTTAAATTAGTGCTTAATAAAGTGTTTAAATGAATATTATTGAAAGTGTACCTGCAAAAAATATTTCTCTACCTGCAAACATTAAAATCCACGACCATTAGACCGAGATATCTCATCCCAAAGTGAGTCCAATAGTACTATGTAAAATATAAAAAAAATAACAATTGAAGGTGATGAAATCCTCCAATGTGTTGCACACGCCTCCCGGTGTGCAGGGCCACACACCACCCAGTGTGGAGGGATGCACTGTGTGTGAATGATTTTGTGCAATTTAATAATAAGTTGTTAGTGTTTTAGCCTTATTATCAACTTAACTATAAGTTAATGTGATACACTTGGCTATATTAACTAGAAAATAATGTGATAATAAATTATCAAAGAAGAAATGTTGGTATTTGTCATATCTTATATCCACACTCTATGAAATAGTCTATCCCATATCTACACTCTATGAAGAGGACTTTTGTATGCATGGAGACATAAATAGACACACAATGAAGAATATTCAAGTAAAATAATCCTAATTGATAATTAAGCATAATTATACCTAATGTTATTCACAAGTTATACCTAATGTTATTTAAGCACAATTATACACTATCATGGCATGATATTCCTATTTCATATTTTTAGTCATTATAAATAATCGACAAGGTATACTAATAAGTATAAAAGTGACAGGCGTATCTAGTATTCAATTTTAATGTACACATTTAGTCATGTCACTAGTTGTGGCATTTCATCATACACCTTTCATGCATATAGAATTTCATCTATACTTGACAACAATCATCACATCTACCAGTAAGTAGATACTAATTGAATTATATGAAACATACACAACATGTTCAAGCAATCAAAAGTTAACATATTTAACGAATAATCTATCAAAAACAGGAAAATCCTAAAACATCCAAACATAAATGATATGGAATGAAATGCTAAAAATCGAGAGAAAGGATGAAGGGATATACCTAAGGAAAGATGTGTATGTGCTTAAAAAACCCAAACGAGGGCCACCAGATGCAAGGTGGATGGAGCAACGATCGTCGGAGGAAAAGAATTGGGGATGGGTCACGCACAGAATGAGAAATAAGGCATGCATGTCGTTCTGTTTACAGACGTGGGCGAGCACATTAAGTGCTCACCCGGTGTTGCCCTTGTGCTCACCCATATTTCAAGATGCGACACACACACCACTTGAAAAATTCAACTGGGCGAGAACGCATGTTAGCCAAGTGCTTGCTCGCATATTCGAAAAGGCGTGACTCCAAAACTAGTCTAAAATTTGATTGGGTGAACCACATGTGCTCGCCCCGCCCTCGTCAGTGGTTGGGCGAACACATGTGCTCGCCCAGTCCTCACAGAATTGTGCAAGCCAATCGCGCCTTTTTTGTAGTGTTGGTTTGATCTCTTGTCGACCATGGCTTCTATATATCACCATCAAAATTTCTCTTTCTTTGCAAGACACAAACCCTAATTCCCTCACATGACGCGACGTCGAGGTGACTACTTGGAGGCATGATTAGGTTGCTGGAAAAGAGAGCAAGGTCGGTGATATCGTCTAAAGGTTGGCAACACATTGTATTGGTATTGAAGCTTCCTCTTCCACGGTAGGGAGTGAGGCCAAGACTGGAGCCTGATTCTGGCTCAACTACAGGTGGCTTCCTCCATCCGTCCTTTTTCTACATTTTCTAATCTGTCTACTTTTATCAATTCCACCTAGTTTCCCAATTTTATGTTATGCCCAAAGCTATCATTTCCTATGACTTCATCTTCTCTAACCAAATCCTCCATCTATGACCACATTTTGATAACCGTAACCCCTCCCAAGGTCGACGCATTCCCGTTTCAAGGATTTATACTCACGTTCATGCAATTTCACTGGCCTCATTGGAGATCAACTTCTTTTCCAGTGAGTCCTCTACAATTGGCTTGGGCTTGATCAACCCCGAGCTTTGCCCATTTAGACCCATGAAGCACCGCCATGAACAGAGCTACTGTCCGAGATAACTACAAAGCCAAACCGAGACCTATATTCATGGACCTTGATCCACCCATACTTTGCTAGACAAACTTGAATCCAAGTACCTTGATTTTTTTTCCATTCACTATAATTATCATCAGAATTTTGTTTCATTATTTTCCTTTTTTTATTTTTGTAGGTAGTTAAAGCCAATTTTTGACGGCATGTCAAGCTTCCAGTTGATTGGGCGGAGCACGCCTAGGTGCTCCCTTCAACCATAATTATAAGTTGATACGTACCACGACAACCCCGCGTCCTTCTTCAAACCTTGAGAGAGATCGAGAGGATTCTAGTGGGCTCGTGTGCATGACAAAATACTCCCGAACGATGTGAAAAGATCCCGGTGGAGCCACATCCAAGTCACCGGCGATTCATCTGAGCGCCATCACCCTAAACCCGCCTCATGGGGAAGAAGCATCCATGGCGCTATATGTGGTTATGCATTAGGACAAGGATCCTTTGCTATTATGGGAATTACAACAGAGGTATTGTAATTCCAATATTTTTTGCGATTTTCATTTTCAAAATCCAACCTTATGGATTATATCTTTGACTAATGTTCCACATATCCTCTAAATTTTGCTCAAATCCGAGGGCATTTGCTATTTTACCTTAGTGGTCAAAAGTCTGGTAACATCTAAGAAACTTAAATTATATTTGAAAAAGAACCAATCAACTCTGGGTCATCGAATCCTCCATATCCGGGTTTGGTTACTCAACAATCGAATCCTCCATATCCGGGTTTGGTTACTCAACAATAAGTTATTCAGGAATCATAACTAACATTCAGAAACCGACTGCAATTAAAAATACTAATAAGGAAGTATTTAACATTTTTCTATTCGCAAAATAAATTTTACATGATACATTATCCCACTATAACTATCTACATGTACATCAGCTGGAAAGGAAATACACAACAAAATTACCAACTACCTTATGGAGTAAAGCTAAATTTCTTAGAAATATTACCCCGTATAAGGAGAACAACTGCTGAAATTATGAGAGAAAATATGCTCTTTGTGTTCTTCACGTTCTTTGTTCGTTCTTCGCATTCTTCATATTCTTCGTTCGTTCTTCGTGTTCTTGTCGTGTTCTTAGTGTTCTTGATATGGAAATGAAATTCGATCATTTCAGGAGCTATAAACAATCCTTTCTGAAAACAAATCACCATAAAGCACTGTATACGTGACAGAGAGCTCGATTAGGTAACAAAATCATTCCTTTGTTGTTGGATTTTCATACGAGATCATTGAGATTACCGATTTATTTTCTTCACTACGAAGAACCTTAATTTTGCTATTTTGAGAAAATATAAAAAGTTGCTTTGCGATTCCCACTAAAATAATATCTAATCATCAAATTGGTCTAGTGGCTTGAAAATTAAGATTTAGGAGTTAAAATAAGTATAAATATGAGTATATATACATATGAGTTAATATATATGTGAATCTATACTCAATGCTGATGAATATACAAATCGAAGGCTTAATAGAAGAATTACATCATTGGAAGTGATGTGTACTGATTTGAATCCTAAAAAAGATTGTGTGTTACATTAAGAATGACTGGAGTAGAACTACAGGTCGGGCATGCAACCAATAGGTTTGTCAGAAGAACATCCGTATTGGCAAGCCAAACCTAGGTGATACACAGTTGTCCAGATATGTTGAGCGTGCGAAATAAATTATTTGCAACACGTGATACTCGGCTTCCAGGCAGATTGACCGACTGAAGATGTGGCCGTATCATGTGGAGGCACGGGTGGTTGGATAGTGACTGGATCACGATAACATGTAATTAAAGCCGCTAGTATATGTGATCAAAGTTTAGCATGTAGTTTTAAGCTACCGGATCCTCGAGGTTAGTGTGCTTCTTTGTTTATCAGACTGAGGGATTAAAACCCTGGATAATAAAAGAAAATGAATTTGTCAGGGTAGTATTGAAGGATTGGTTGAGGCGACGTACATCGGTATAAGCCCATTAGATCAACACATTCTCCAATCTCGGAATGTTCACAGCTTCAAAGTCCATTAGTGGTGGGTTGTCCCTTGGACTAATCCTTGACGTGGAATAAAAGGAATATGACTTAAACTAATAAGAAGAAATGAAACTTATTGTATAATAAGTTTCGCTAAACTACACTACGTGTTTACTTTTCTCTTCTTTGTTACTTAGCACTCGCTAATCTTCATCGTATGATTTATGAAAACACAACAGGTATCGGTGAGCCATCACAAGAACTTTAATATTCCAGTCAACTAACAATAATAACCATCCAACCAGCCACAACTATACCACAATCTTATAATCTTCGTAATAATACCATGACCCATGTATATATTACGCCACCAACCGTGTAATCTTACTAACACTTAGACGACAATCCTTGAACAAGTACAAATGTATTAAACATAATATATTTCTATATTTGCACGCTCATTAGAAATATTGTAGAAGTAGGGGAGTAATTGAATGGATTTTTATCAGTTGTGCCCCTATGAGATATTGCAATTTCAGTTATGCCCCTTCATTTTTTGGATTATCAGTTATGCCCCTACCTTCTTGTTTCACAGTTCTGCCCTTCTGTTAAGGTAAAGTAGGGGCATAACTGATATTACAAAAGGGTAGAAATGTGAATTTTGCAAGAAGGTAGGGGCACAACTGATATTTCAAAAAAGGGAGGGGTATAACTGAAATTGCAATATCTCAGGGGTACAATTGATAAAAACCCTAATTGAATATGATTTTAGGTATCATGGTGTAAAATCCGCAAACCGGAGAAAAACCAAAAATCAAAATTATAATTTTGGGTCGTTATGAAACGGAAAGATCTGAGCAACTTATTGCTAAGGCTTTAAAAATCTATCTGACTTTCAAATTAATCATTTTTAGATTTTGATTTTCATCGTTGGACCAATCGAACCATTTATGACATTAGTAGTCTATACAAATTAACAAAATCAAACCGTAATGTTGTCAATTATTATGGTCCAATCAAGTTTGACTAGTATATTATATGAATAAACATGAATTATGTTATATCATATATCTAAATGTATTTTATCAAATTCATAAGAAACATATATGTGATGTATAAATTATTTTTTAAAAGTTAACTATAAAAACAAACAGTAATTGACAACAAAGGTTAATAACTTGGTGCTTCTCACATTGGGAAGATGGCAACTTCTTGGTGTGAAGACATCATTTAATATTGCTGAAAGGTGAGGACTTGATGACTGATGAATACTCATTCATCACTCTTTATTCTTATATTTTAGCTACAAAAACCTTTGCAAATACATGTAGATATGTGTAAATACAAATAATTACCAAAAGCATGCATTGTGTAAAAACCTATAATTAGCATGTTTATGTGCAAAAATAAAAGAATAAAGATTAAAAAGAAAAAGAGGGAAATATTTAGAATAAATATTGAGCAACCTAACCCAAGGGAGGGCTCAGCATGGGCCTGACCGCATAAAAGCCAAAGTAGAGGGAGATAAGGGGCTCATGTGTGTAAATATTTATGTAAATAAATAAAAATATTTTCCTCACAAAAATAGATGCAAATTGGTTTGAAAATACTTGTACATATTTAGAAGTATAAAAACAAGATAAAAATGAAAGAAAATAAAAAAGAACAAAAACATCACTATCACCTTGTATATAGACCACTATACCTATATTTATTTAACCTTATAAATAAATAAAATTAATTTCCAAAATTCTTGTAAATATCCTATATTATATAGTGTAAATAAATAAAATAAAAACAATTAAAACAAAAACAAAATAAAAATAACAAAATTGAAAACACAAAAATATATTGTAAATATACCATGTATATAAATGTATATATGTATTTATTTCACATATGTATATAAATAATAAAAATGAAATAAAAATATCCTTTTATTCCTTATTTTATCATATAAATAAATAAAATATAAAATGGGAATAAAATTGTATAAAAATAACAATTAAAAATCAAAAATTAAAAATCCTAGATATTGTACATATACCTATATATAGCTATACTATGTATATACCTTATTTTTATTTCGAAAAATTAATTAAAAATCACTAAAAAATAGAAAAAAATAAAATAAAAATATTTCATGTTTTAAGTTTTTAGTAATTCGACCTTTTTCTACCCTAAAATAAATAAACAAACAAATAAAGCTTGGCGGCTCCTGATTGGTCCACGGGGGTTTGTTGACCCCGGTCAACTTCCCCCGCGGACCCTCTTCCTCGCGGATCTGGGTGGAAGACTCGATTTCTCCATTTATCCCCCACCTGATTTGACGCCCATTTCACTTAACCCCGGGCCCCGAATGATCTTTGAACATCCAGGACCCTCGCCCGGGGTGGGTTTGATGGATCCGAGTCCTGAGATTCTCGCCCGACCTTCACCTTCTCGGATCCCTGAGCATATATAACATCGTCACCGGCGACCTAATCTTCCATCTTTGGACCCCTTGCTCGCCGCCAAGGAGCTCCTCCGGAGTGCCTGAGTGACAGCTGAGCCTTCTGGAGTGGAAGCGAGGCACGAGCACCTAGGGAGCCACTGATCCGGTGGTTAGCTCCGCCGTGCGTCGCTGCGAGCGCGCCAAGCCTCGGGGAGTCGACGGCCCCTTGCAGGCAACGACCGGAAGCTTGCTGAGCTTCATCCCAGTCGACTGCACCCGCCAGGTACCCTTCTTAGCCTCTAGTTTAGCGTAGAATAGGACCTTTAGATTCAGGTAGTTGTAGCTCCGTCGCGTCCATCCTTCGTCTCCGGCCACCCTTTCATCCCTCCGACACCACCTCCACGTACACCAGACCTCTCTCCACCTTCTCCGACCCTTCATTCCCCCTGGCTTGCCCCGGAGCAGGGTATCGACTCTCACCCTCCGCCGCTCGCCGGAGAGCCTCCATCTCGCCTCATCCTTCACCTTCCACCCGCTCTGACGGGTCGAGGCAGTTTGCCCTCGACCCAGCTCTCTTCCTGTGCAGGTATCGTGCCCATTCGACCTCATCTGGAGGTCGAGTCTTCAGAGCACAGGGGCTCCCGTTCGTCCACGTCGTCGGAGCTCTCTGGAGCTCTTCGCTTTCATCGGAGCAGCCCATCGGGTGCGGAGCTTCACGACGAAGCTTCCTCGCACCTCAGGAGCATCAGACGAGGTCCACCGTGCACACAGAGGGCCGGCGAACATCGCCGGCCGCTAGTTCTTCCAGGAACCTCGTCGACCGTCAGATCATCCTCAGCGCCCCAGTTGTCATCTGATCCATCCATCCTAGGCGTGGTGTCACCGTCCGATCATTCCGAGGACAGATCTGGACCACCCGCTCGGAGGAAGAGGCACCAGCAAGCCTCCACCGTCAGATCTGCCACGTGCCCTCTTCTCCTCCGTCGATCCACCGAGGGCTTAGCCACCTGCGCCCTACACCGTCCGATGCACCACGTGGAGTAGCCCCCGCCGTTGGATCACCCTGAGGAGCGTAGCTTTGGAGCCCCTGTCGTTCGCCACCGTTAGATGCTACACGTGGCATCCATCCAGCCGCTCCATTAATAAAGGGTAAACTACCCTTAGGCCCTTCTGTTTATTTTATTTCGCGTTTAGTCCTGTAATTAGTTAGTATAGTTGTTTAGTTTTTGGGATATTTGCATAGAGACCCTGGTGCTTGCATTTATTTGCTGATATACCCCTGTGCGTTGTATGACACGTGCATCGACACGTGACTTTCTGGTTTATTTGCAATATAGGCCCTGTAGTTCTGGTTGTTCCTGAATGAATAGAAGTTTTTGTTTACTTGCATTTATACCCCTGTGCGTAATACATTTGAGCATGTGCGGATATTTTTGGGTATTTTGCGAATAGGTCCCTGGACTTCTGGTACCTGTTACCAGAAAGCCCTTGGAACTCATTTTTCTTACATTTGGGTCCCTGAGTACCCCAAGCACGCACGTAGCACGTGTTTCGCTGGGTTAATTGCACCAGACCCCCCATACTTTCGGGTATTTGCACTTTGGTCCCTATGCACTGTGCCCCCTCTTTATTTTTGAATAAAATAGCAAATTACCTCCAAATCCAATGAAAATTGGATACATGGCTCCTGCCATAGTGTAAAATTTTCGAGGATTTTTGAGGACGTTTTTGTTTTCATTTGATATTTTTAAAAATTCAAAAACATCTATTTTCTTCATTATCTAACTTTAAAAACCACAAAAAAATATTAAATAGTGTCTAAAAATTACAAAAAAAATTGTCTACTGTCTATTTTGTTGTGTTTGATTTTCTAGCCAATTTTGGCTATTTTTCATTTCTGAAAACCACTAAAAATTGAAAAACACTCGAAATCTTATAAAAATTCTAGTAAATCAAGTAAAAATCCAAAAATAATAAATTAGGTGCCTAAATTTTCCTTGTTTTATTCTCTTTACAGGAAAATTACCTCCCAGCTAATTTGGGGTCTTTAGATATTTTATCTAGGCCTTTTTAGCTCGGCTGGACAGTACCTACTGTTTTAGTTACTTTTTGATTTTTAGAAAATTAAATAAATCTCAGAAAAATCCCAAAAATTCACCAAAAACACTAAAAATTAAAAAAAAACACAAAAATATTTTTGTTAGAATTTTTGGTTGAATTTTGGTGTGTTTAATAAATTGCTGAAGTAAGTAGTTTATTAGCTTTTATTATTTTCTTAATTCACTAAAAATCCAAAAAAAATATACAATATTCAAAAACCACCAAAAATATTTCTTTTATTTTGTTTTATCTCTTTTTGACTACTTCGTAGGCCGAGAGGCAACCCCGTGCTCCTTGTGTTCGACCTTGGTCGCTATACCAGGTTAAATAAATAGCGAGACCGCTAGCTTATTTTTGATTGATTTTATCTCTCTTGGTGGTCTATTTTTCTTGATCGATCGCATTTGATTGCTTGGGTCGCGACGACCATTCAACACCTTATTCCTGAGTGATCAATTTAGCGCTCATCAGAATGGCGCTGTTGCCGGGGAGAACGGCTTAGTAGTTTTTATTTTATTTTCATTTTTGTTTTCACGGCTTTTCACGGCTCTTTCAGAGCTTGCGGCTTTTTCGCGGCTTTTGTTTATATTTTATTTTTGTTTTATTTTGTTTTATTTTCTTTTCTTTTGTTCTTGTTTTTGTTTTATTTTGAGTGCTTATTTTATTTTGCATTTTTGCTTATATACCTTCATTTCATTTTCATTTATTTTTCTTATTATTATTATTTGATTATTTTGGTCTGACCACTTATCTCTGTTTCTTGCGAGGGCCCGATGACCGCGGAGGCGACTTTCGAGGAGCCGACGCAACCGCAGGACTTGGAGGCGGCTCCCTTCTGCACGGCGCCGCAGGAGAGAGCGAGAGAGAGAGTTGAGTGGGGGAGGTTTAGTTAGACTTTTATTTATTTATTTATTTTCATTTTGATCATTATTGTAATAATACAGGTACTCAGAGACTGGACTTGTGGACTTTATTGACTTAGCGGGTCTGTTTCGCCGAGCACCGGTGCGCTCGGGGGACCCTTAGGTGTTTTTCGCGGTTTTCTCGCGGCTTTCTTTTCGTTTCTTTTTTACTGCCTTTTCCGGTGTTTACGTGGTTTTTATCGAGCCCCTAGACTTAGGATTTTCTGCTTGCTTGTGCCGTAATTAGTAGGGTCCCCACACTTAATTATCTGCCTGTTCCTATAGTGCGCTTAATTGGACCTACTAATAACCAATTAATAAAAATAACTGACTCATCTCCTTCGTAGCCTACGTGCCGCAGCCTGCCCCGTAAAGCGCTTTCTCCTACCCCCGATTTGTCGGGCAGAGGAGGGATGGGTCAAGACCGGACCCTTTGGCTTGGAGGTCGGTGACCAGTTAGACGGTTCTGCGAGTAGAATTGCTCATCTAGGACTCGGTTTTCATCGCTGCATCATTTAGGTAGTTTATTTTCTGTCTTTACATTTATGCGCGGATCATATTACATGTAGAGTGCTGGAGACAGGTACGCCTTTCTGACTTTGCATGCATCATTGATTTATCGTGCATCGGCTTTTTCGTCTTCTCCCCCCTGTTTTTGACTTAATAACCAGGAGAACCAAAAAATTCGTTAGGCGTTTGTTTTTATTTGAAAAATACCTAAAAACAAAAACAATAAAATCGGGACTGCTAATCATACTTGACCTAAAAGACACTTCACTGAAAATCTGTCTTAGGGAGAGTAACCCCCTCCTTGTCTGGTTTGGATGAACGAGAGAGTGATCCGCACATTAGGATAGAGCCTCCGATCTTTTCTTGACTGATTACCGGCTTTCAGTACGGGACAGTCGGTTGAGGAAGATCTGGATACCTATTGACCTCACGTAATCGCTCTGATAGACTGGATGATCACCTAAAATAAAATCGACAAGATAATTGACCGATTCCTTCGATCTTCAGCGTTGTGTGCGTAGGTGAATTGGGGGTTTGCTTGTTCATCTTGTTTGATTGCCAGATCCCTTCGATCTTTCCTCATCTTCCTCCATCTATTCCCCACCCTCACCTCCCTTCATTCCTCTTTTCTTCGTCTCCATTACCCCTGGATGATGGATCCCCCTCACTTCGAGCCGACTCTTACGGCTTCTTCTCCATCTTCTGACCATCACTCCAGTCCACCTTCTAGGGAGGTCGGATCTCCGACCAACCTCCCACTCCCTCCCTCCCTTTCATCTCATTACTCTGGGCATGTTGTGCGAGACGTCCGAGAATACCAGATAGAGCAGATGCGAGACCCGGACGATGCTGATGCTGAGTTGAGAGCGCATTCCGTTGGTGATCAGAGTGAGCAGTGGAGATTAGCAGACATATCCTATTCCAGAAGGATGGAGGAGCAGATAGCTCATGGAGCTCAGTCAGCTTCTACATTAGGTCCATTCATCTTGGAGTTGGATTACATTCAGCGACTGCCGACGTTTTCAGGAGAGGCGCACGAGGAGCCTTATCTTCACCTGTCCGCATTCGAGGAGTTTTGTAGAGCACAGAGATATTCAGACGTCACTACAGAGGAGCTGATGAGTAGGACCTTCCCATTCACGCTTCACGACAGAGCCATGAGATGGCACCGACGATTGGGGAGGACATTCAAGACGTGGGGAGAGTTACGCCGAGAGTTTCTACAGAGATACTTTCCCCCACGTAGAGCAGATTTCATGCGGTCTTTGATCATGGACTTTTCAGTTGACCCCCAGGAGCCATTGCACGAGGCATGGCCGAGGTTTCTTGACCTCTTGAGGAGATTCCCTGAGCACGGACTTCCACTTACAGACTTGATAGAGATCTCCATGCGGGGGATGACCGCAAAGCAGATAGCACTAGTGATTACCACATGTGGCGGTTCACACCGCAGTTCCGACATTCACCTACTGGATACCATCTCGAGTTTACTTTCTCAGAGATCTTCTACACGAGATGCCTTGGTCGGGACAACACATGTGGACGATGCAGTACCAGTGCGGTGTGTCAGTTTACATGATGAGTCAACTTCTACACACCAGCCCGAGGACTTGGAGCAGATAGCACCACAGACAGAGGAGATGACTTCCATAGCAGAGGTTCAGACCCAGAGACTACTTGAGTTCCCGTTGGTTTTCCAGCTAGAGTTCGAGGCAGCCCCAGAATTTCCAGTCGATGAGTCTTGTATATCAGATCTTCTGATACTCCAGGAGCCGGAGGAGCCCCAGCTTTTGCAGCCATTGACTCAGCTACTTCAGTTTCCAGTCCCGGAGGAGTCAGTTTCCTTCCTGCAGAGACACTTCTTGGATGCAGACAGTCACCAGGACTCAGCCCAGCAGCCACATCTTGAGGAGGGACAACACTTTGAGATTACAGACACAGAGAGTCCCGTCTTCGAGCCTTTTGTCCTCCACCTTGTTGAGACAGATACACTTCCTGAGGACCAGCTGACAACCAACATGGCCGCAGAGCGAGGATCAGCCGCAGACACTTTGCCGGCTTCCACGGTGTTGACTAGTACCTTCTCCTGCTTCCAGATTGCCGAGAGCTACACTTCCGATGATGATGTAGCCTGGTGCACTGAGTGGATACTTGATAGCAGTGCAGATGCACATCTAGATCCTGATCCTCTTCTTGTCACTTCTGATCTGGCATTTCTCCCCGAGGGTTATCTGCGGGAGAATGCAGCACATGATGAGTACTCGGTTTCACCTTCTGAAAGTGTTTCCGATCTGACGGAGCACGGAACCGAGTCTTTAGATCTTTCTGATTCTGAGTATTCTCATCTCGACGACCCTCGCGAGGATGAGCCCATTCTGGAGATATTCGATGATTTGCATGATCTGATTCTATTCCATGCATCGGATATCCGTCTGCTTAGAGAGTCTCCTGATCTTGATTGTCCACACCTGCTTGAGACACCGATTGACGTGGAGGATTCTATTACTGATCCATCCTTTTCCACGTTTGATTTCTTCGGCTCTATACTCTCACTCCAGTCTGATCCAGAGCCGCTGATTTCTTTTGTGCTACCGGATCCTGATCACTGGCCGATAGCAGACACCCGCTTGATTGCATACATGGGTGTCTTTGTTTACACTGTTGAGTTCGTCGCTGTTCTCACACCGAGACTGCGGCGACAGTACGGCATTCGACTTACCGATGCCGTCCTGAACCTTGATATTGCGTTGTCCTAACCTTTGCGCCCAGCTAGGGGCGTAAAATCTAGCGCTTGTTGAGAGGCACCTCAACACTGTATTCTTTTGTATATACGTGTTTTGTCTTATTTTGATCTTTCCTTCTTCCGTTCTTGTTTTCACCCCAGGTCTCGCTTAGGATTATCTTTGCTATACTTAGGATATTGCTCATCCTAAGTATAGGGGGGTGGAAACACCGGGTTGTTCTTCGTTCTGTTCCATCACTTCTGTTGTTGCCTATACTTAAGGTTCTTCACCTTAAGTATAGGGGGAGTGATGTCCTCCTTCTTGTATATATTCGTGATTTTCTTCGTGTCTTGATACCCCTGTTTTGCTGCCTATACTTAGGGATATTTCACCCTAAGTATAGGGGGGGTAGACCCTGTACATTCTTCTCTCGGTTTTCCCTTAGTATACAGCCTGCTATACTTAGGATTACTTGATCCTAAGTATAGGGGGAAAACCCGAGACCTTTTTGACTTTCTATTCCATGCATTCGTCTTTGTATATAGCCTTCCTTTTTCACTTCCCTATACCTAGCACGAGTTATGTCTTCTTCATCGCTCTTGACTCTGAGGACATCGTTCGAGCTAAGTATAGGGGGTGTGTATATATTTCATATATACTTTAGCCATAACTCATACTTTTGTGAGTATGTTAATAAATAAAATGGCTAAAATCCCTAAAAATCACAAAAATTAAAAATTTTTCATGTACATAAACTTCTTTTATTTGCACATAAATAGCTAGTGTACAAACTATTTTTGTAAAAATGTTTTCAAAAATCTTTTGTGTAAAGTTTGTGTAAATATTTTCTTATCAAAATTATGTATATAGTACAAAATTTTTCCAAAATGTTTTGAAAATCAAAAGTTTGCAAAAATCTTGTGTAAATTTGTGTAAATATCTTTTTGCAAAACTTGCACTTCATGCATCATCACTCATGATTTCAAAACATTTTTCAAAAATTTTGCATGATTATAAAAAATTGTGTAAATAGCATCTTTTTGTACATATGTATATAGTTTTTCTGGATGATAGTTGACATTTAAAATAGCCTGGAATCAAATTGAGAAATGGAGCTTGATTAAGATCTTAATCCACCTAATTTCTAAGAGGAACCTTATAGGGCTTAGGTTTAAGGCTTTTCAGGTCCATGGTGACTTAATTCTTTGAGTCCACTAGGCTATGATCACATGTCATCTCAATGAGCCTAAGTAGAGCACTTAACAACAACACATGACTCATATAGATTATGGCTTTACTTGGACACCAGCACTATGCACCGAGCTCTCTACGAATGAGGTGGTGAGGAGGCAGTCTTCCTTGACTTGGGGTAGCATATGAGGGTAGTACTTCTAGGCGGAACCTCTCTTCTTCTTTTAGTGAAGGAAGTGCGTCTCAACTTAGTCTGGTTGCCATGAGGTCTAACGACGGGAGTTGTGGGTTGCAATAAAGCTTCAAAAGAGGGATAGTCTACTGGCTCAAGAGGAAAAACTCCTTGTACATATGCTGCACATGTATATATTGTATAGATGCACTTGAAAAAAAAAGAAAGAAAAAAAATATGTGTGCAAAAAGAAAATAACTCCAAAAAAGTGGTGGGTCTGAGAGAAAATGATAATCCCACCGAAGCATGTATATAGAGTGCAATAAGCAAAGCTTGGTTTCATGATCCACCTGATGTAGCTTGCAGCAGGGAGACTTGGCTACACTGGTCAAGCTCCCAAGGGTACTTGGCTACACTGGCCTTGACCCATTCTCTTCTTCCTCCTCTTCTTGAGCCGGTTGAACTTGAACTTAGAAGGGAATATCCCGCTCCTCGAGGAAAGAGTGGCCAGATTGAGGCCATAGAGTTACCTTGTTGGGGAGGGTTGTCAAGTTGTCATTTCTGAGGTGGAGAGCTTAGACCTCACATTCACAGGACAAGAAAAGATTCATGGTCTTCAGGGTTTGTGATTGATGACTTGTTCTGATCTGGAGCATTGAGGAGTCTTGGTTATAGATTGGTGGAACTTAGAGGCTGTTGAGTTTTAGACTGAAGTCCAAATAAGGTTCCGACACATTAATAATCCAAAGATCTGATCCAGCTCCATACCTTAATTTAATGAAGGCAAGTTTAATAGTCAGCCTTGATCCATGTACATTCTCTTTTTCTTTTTCTTTATTTCTTTTTCTCTTCTTTTTCAAATAAGTGTTTGCTAAGGGACTAGCAAAGTTAAGTATAGGGGGGTGATGAATACTCATTCATCACTCTTTATTCTTATATTTTAGCTACAAAAACCTTTGCAAATACATGTAGATATGTGTAAATACAAATAATTACCAAAAGCATGCATTGTATAAAAACCTATAATTAGCATGTTTTTGTGCAAAAATAAAAGAATAAAGATTAAAAAGAAAAAGAGGGAAATATTTAGAATAAATATTGAGCAACCTAACCCAAGGGAGGGCTCATCATGGGCCTGACCGCATAAAAGCCAAAGTAGAGCGAGATAAGGGGCTCATGTGTGTAAATATTTATGTAAATAAATAAAAATATTTTCCTCACAAAAATAGATGCAAATTTGTTTGAAAATACTTGTACATATTTAGAAGTATAAAAACAAGATAAAAATGAAAGAAAATCAAAAGGAACAAAAACATCACTATCACCTTGTATATAGACCACTATACCTATATTTATTTAACCTTATAAATAAATAAATTTAATTTCCAAAATTCTTGTAAATATCCTATATTATATAGTGTAAATAAATAAAATAAAAACAATTAAAACAAAAACAAAATAAAAATAACAAAATTAAAAACACAAAAATATATTGTAAATATACCATGTATATAAATGTATATATGTATTTATTTCACATATGTATATAAATAATAAAAATGAAATAAAAATATCTTTTTATTCCTTATTTTATCATATAAATAAATAAAATATAAAATGGGAATAAAATTGTATAAAAATAACAATTAAAAATCAAAAATTAAAAATCCTAGATATTGTACAAATACCTATATATATAGCTATACTATGTATATACCTTATTTTTATTTCAAAAAATTAATTAAAAATCACTAAAAAATAGAAAAAAATAAAATAAAAATATTTCATGTTTTAAGTTTTTAGTAATTTGGCCTTTTTCTACCCTAAAATAAATAAATAAACAAATAAAGCTTGGCGGCTCCTGATTGGTCCACGGGGGTTTGTTGACCCCGGTCAACTTCCCCCGCGGACCCTCTTTCTCGCGGATCTGGGTGGAAGACCCGATTTCTCCATTTATCCCCCACCTGATCCGACGCCCATTTCACTTAACCCCGGGCCCCGAATGATCTTTGAACATCCAGGACCCTCGCCCGGGGTGGGTTTGATGGATCCGAGTCCTGAGATTCTCGCCCGACCTTCACCTTCTCGGATCCCTGAGCATATATAACATCGTCACCGGCGACCTAATCTTCCATCTTTGGACCCCTTGCTCGCCGCCAAGGAGCTCCTCCGGAGTGCCTGAGTGACAGCTGAGCCTTCTGGAGTGGAAGCGAGGCACGAGCACCTAGGGAGCCAGTGATCCGGTGGTTAGCTCCGCCGTGCGCCGCCGCGAGCGCGCCAAGCCTCGGGGAGTCGACGGCCCCTTGCAGGCAACGACCGGAAGCTTGCTGAGCTTCAGCCCAGTCGACTGCACCCGCCAGGTACCCTTCTTAGCCTCTAGTTTAGCGTAGAATAGGACCTTTAGATTCAGGTAGCTGTAGCTCCGCCGCGTCCATCCTTCGTCTTCGGCCACCCTTTCATCCCTCCGACACCACCTCCACGTACACCAAACCTCTCTCCACCTTCTCCGACCTTTCATTCCCCCTGGCTCGCCCCGGAGCAGGGTATCGGCTCTCACCCTCCGCCGCTCACCGGAGAGCCTCCATCTCGCCTCATCCTTCACCTTCCACCCGCTCTGACGGGTCGAGGCAGTTTGCCCTCGACCCAGCTCTCTTCCTGTGCAGGTATCGCGCCCATTCGACCTCATCTGGAGGTCGAGTCTTCAGAGCATAGGGGCTCCCGTTCGTCCACGTCAGCGGAGCTCTCTGGAGCTCTTCGCTTTCATCGGAGCAGCCCATCGGGTGCGGAGCTTCACGGCGAAGCTTCCTCGCACCTCAGGAGCATCAGACGAGGTCCACCGTGCACGCAGAGGGCCGGCGAACATCGCCGGCCGCCAGTTCTTCCAGGAACCTCGTCGACCGTCAGATTACCCTCAGCGCCCCAGTTGTCATCTGATCCATCCATCCTAGGCGTGGCGTCACCGTCCGATCATTCCGAGGACAGATCTGGACCACCCGCTCGGAGGAAGAGGCACCAGCAAGCCTCCACCGTCAGATCTGCCACGTGCCCTCTTCTCCTCCGTCGATCCATCGAGGGCTTAGCCACCTGCACCCTACACCGTCCGATGCACCACGTGGAGTAACCCCTGCCGTTGGATCACCCTGAGGAGCGTAGCTTTGGAGCCCCTGTCGTTCGCCACCGTTAGATGCTACACGTGGCATCCATCCAGCCGCTCCATTAATAAAGGGTAAACTACCCTTAGGCCCTTCTGTTTATTTTATTTCGCGTTTAGTCCTGTAATTAGTTAGTATAGTTGTTTAGTTTTTGGGATATTTGCATAGAGACCCTGGTGCTTGCATTTATTTGCTGATATACCCCTGTGCGTTGTATGACACGTGCATCGACACGTGACTTTCTGGTTTATTTGCAATATAGGCCCTGTAGTTCTGGTTGTTCCTGAATGAATAGAAGTTTTTGTTTACTTGCATTTATACCCCTGTGCGTAATACATTTGAGCATGTGCGGATATTTTTGGGTATTTTGCGAATAGGTCCATGGACTTCTGGTACCTGTTACCAGAAAGCCCTTGGAACTCATTTTTCTTACATTTGGGTCCCTGAGTGCCCCAGGCACGCGCGTAGCACGTGTTTCGCTGGGTTAATTGCACCAGACCCCCCAGACTTTCGGGTATTTGCACTTTGGTCCCTGTGCACTGTGCCCCCTCTTTATTTTTGAATAAAATAGCAAATTACCTCCAAATCCAACGAAAATTGGACACATGGCTTCTGCCATAGTGTAAAATTTTCGAGGATTTTTTAGGACGTTTTTGTTTTCATTTGATATTTTTAAAAATTCAAAAACATCTATTTTCTTCATTGTCTAACTTTAAAAACCACAAAAAATATTAAATAGTGTCTAAAAATTACAAAAAAAATTTTCTACTGTCTATTTTGTTGTGTTTTATTTTCTAGCCAATTTTGGCTATTTTTCATTACTGAAAACCACTACAAATTGAAAAACACTCGAAATCTTATAAAAATTCTAGTAAATCAATTAAAAATCCAAAAATAATAAATTAGGTGCCTAAATTTTCCTTGTTTTATTCTCTTTACAGGAAAATTACCTCCAGCTAATTTGGGGCATTTAGATATTTTATCTAGGCCTTTTTAGCTCGGCTGGACAGTACCTACTGTTTTAGTTACTTTTTGATTTTTAGAAAATTAAATAAATCTCAGAAAAATCCCAAAAATTCACCAAAAATACTAAAAATTATAAAAAAAAACACAAAAATATTTTTGTTAGAATTTTTGGTTGAATTTTGGTGTGTTTAATAAATTGTTGAAGTAAGTAGTTTATTAGCTTTTATTATTTTCTTAATTCACTAAAAATCCAAAAAAATTATACAATATTCAAAAACCACCAAAAATATTTCTTTTATTTTGTTTTATCTCTTTTTGACTACTTCGTAGGCCGAGAGGCCAACCCGTGCTCCTTGTGTTCGACCCTGGTCGCTATACCAGGTTAAATAAATAGCGAGACCGTTAGCTTATTTTTGATTGATTTTATCTCTCTTGGTGGTCTATTTTTCTTGATCGATCGCATTTGATTGCTTGGGTCGCGACGACCATTTAGCACCTTATTCCTGAGTGATCAATTAAGCGTACATCAATGACATGTGTCACACCGCCAAATTCCGTGATCGAGAATGATCGTGCAGACACGGTAGCGGATGCTCGAGAATGATCGATGAAAGCTGACTCCAGGAGGAGTCACAAATACGTGGGTATTTTGGAGGTTATCCACGAGAGTCTGGAGGCTCTACCGTACATGACAATGGAGAAGCATCATATGACACTGGCTCGGTATCGGTATTGATGCGTGGCGGTCCAAGGAGGCATCGAGCGTTGCAGGTGCTGAGTACGAGCATTGTCGAGCATGCTCGGTATTACACGTAAGATAGTGGTATGGAGGCCATGATAGCGAAGTTCATGAGGACTTCCCCTTAGCATGCAGAACGCTAAGGAAGGGTTTACCTCACGAGGGTCTAAAGGCCGCGGGTTCCCTTTGGCACAGGACCGAGTGTTCGGTGGCACTCGGTGAATTATGGCAAAGCTGAATCAACAATGCGTTGGAGTGGATGAGTGCTGATGACTGGACGGTTGACGTGGCATCAACTGTGCGAGAAGACGAAAGGACAACAAGGGATTCGAAGAGACAAGCAGATGAAGAGTTGTTGAGGAACGCGAATGATTGCCGAAGAATTCGAAGTGTCTCTTGTGTCTTTATGTATCTTTATTGTAGATGTAATAATGAGTGTCCCTTGGGTTGCCTTGAGTCTTATATAAAAGGAGAGGTGGTGACTCATTTGTAAACACACAGTGTACACACAAGTGTAGAGTGTCAACACCCACTCCAGATAGAGTTCCCCTTCTAATAAAGAGAAGAGCTTTGTGCTCGTACCTTGTGTGATCGTGTGGTTATGTTCTTGAGCGTCCTTGAGCGAGTTCTTGAGAGTGTTCTTGAGTGATCCATAGAGTCGAGCTTGTGCTTGTGTCTGAGCGTTGGTACGTTAGCAAGCAGGAATATCGATAAGAGTTGGAGCGCGTTCGTGACCGTTCTACTCGGGAAGGTTGGTTAGCTACGGGTTAGCTAACGCCGTACATGATCGGTCGAAATCGGTAGCGGGATTTTGACGCTGTGACAATATGCATAATGGAGGAAGGAAGAAGCAAAACTTATGACACAAGAAGGGAGAGGCAATGTTGGTCGATAACATGTCTACCCTCGAAATCACAGAGATATGGAAGATAAAGAGTTAAAGGAGTATTATACTAAGAGTTGGGTTGTGACTAGAATATGAATATATTTTTGAAGAAATTACATTTTATATAAAAATCATGACTATTTTTTGTCAAAAAATTGAGAAATCCTTCAATCAGATCACGTGATCCAATTTAATTTTGATTGATTTTTGATTTTTTTCCAATTGTCTAAGTAAAAATTAGGCGATTTTTACTCGGATTCTTAGTTTATTGGATTGAATCGATCATGTCGTTTCAGTTGCTAAAATCTTGATTATTTGATCGCACATGGATTATGCGTGGACCGTATGAACATAGATGTTAATTTGAGACTTGCAATGGGGGCATTCATCCCAAGGTTTTAAAAACCGAACCGGACATCAAACCGGGCATGTATCAGTTTTTGGTTTTTATGGTCGGACCAATGGGATCGAGCGGTCGAACCGGTAATGACGTCAACAGTTCAAACAAATAGGAAAAGATCGAACCGTTATATTGTTGGTTTGGTTTGTATGGTTCAACCGGGTTGAACTGAGTTAGACCGTTATATCATACAAATAAATACGAAAAATGCTACATCATATCTTTCGAGGATGTGTTTACTCTTGTCCTTCCACGTTTTCCAATAACACTTATACCCCTATTTTTAATACAATTGCATGTGTCCCATGTACTTTTACAAAATCAATAGTAGTGGCCTTATATTAATACACTTGTGATCCCATTTTATACCAACATAAGGATGATACAGGAGCGCAAGTGAAATTACTTAAAGTTATGGGTATAAATGTTCTTAGAAAACTCGAAAGTGCATACTAATCATATTTTGTAATATATATTACTTATAGGTGAAATAATAATTTTAAAATTATTCAAACTCTAATTAACGACAAGTGTTGTTAAGTTATTGTTTCTCATAGTATGATTATGACAACATCTTCTCTGTTTGTTATTGTTATAAGTGGACAACCTCATATACAATGTAGGAAGAGAGAGAGGCAATGCTCATATGACTCGATGGGACAAGCGATGATGAGTATTGGTGCAAACGGTCGGATACGGATACGGATATATGTATTGCCATATCCTTATCCGTTTTCTAATACGAATACGGATGCGGATACGAATATTGACGGATATTAAAATTGTCTTACCATATCCTTAAAAAACGGATACGGATGTAAAACGGATATTGATCGCACATGAGTAATGTTAGAAATACTCTATAGAATCGACTTAAATATATAAGAATGGGATGGAAAACACATGATATTAATTTACTAAATGTGTTTGTATCATAAAAATAATATAAATATGGTAAAAGGAGGTAGAGAATTATGTTATATATGGTTAAAAATAAATCTACGACTATATTTATATATGAAAACGGATATACGGATACGGATACGGATGTTTACGGATATCAAAATGATATCCATATCCGTATCCATTTTAAAACGGATACGGATACGGATGTCAAAATCTGTATAAAATGGATACGATGACGGATCGGATACGGATATATCCGTATCCGTTTGCATCCCTAGTATTGGTACATGTGATTGAGAAGAGATATAGGGGTACTATACTATATGTTAGAATGGGACTAGATTATGAATATTTCTGGAAAAAGTCTGTACTTTGTTAATTTATTGGAAATTAATTTTGTCAAAAAATGGATGGTTGAACCGGTGGTTTGGTTCAACCGGGTTTAAGCGGTCCAACTGGGTTTTGACCGATTTTAACTGGTTTTTAGTTTTTCAATAAAAACCGGGTGGTTGGACCGTTTTTCCTCCGATTCTTGGTTTAATCAGTTCAACCGGCCGGTTCGGTTCGGTTTTTAAAACCTTGATTCATCCTGAATGCCTTTTGTTTAAGATGTAACCCATCTACTTCTAAGTTCTAACAGTCACCACTCATGCAGGCTCGGCACACGTTTTAGATCAAGATCATTAGGGTTTTTTACAGTTATGTCCATCCATTTTTTGTAATATCAGTTTTGCACCTATATTCTTAAAAATCTCACAGTTCTGCCTTTTTGTAATATAAGCCCTACTTTACTTTAGAATTATATAAGAATGTAGATGCACAACTGATATTGAAAAAAAAAGAGACGTATAAGTGATATTGCATAAGCTAAGAGGGGCATATTATATAAAAACCCTTGCATTTAAGTACATAAATATCTTCCCAGGCCTGTTCACAGACATAATAAATGATAAATAGAATAGGTATAAATAGGCATGTGTTTAAGAATACCTCCACTCCAAGGCCTGATCGCTTTACATCCGTAGATGTGAAATACCATATATTTGCATGCGGGTCCCACATCTCATGTGGGGGATCATTGGCCATGCCTATATCCATGTGGGGATAAAGAGACGATTGCAGAGCTCGGAATGGAACCCATCCACCAAAACAGGGCGTCATTGGCTACTTGCAGGCTGCTGGTTTGCCATCTCTCCCCCACTCCCACCCTTATCTTTTTGTGGTAGATGGATGGTGGGGGCGGTCATCACCGGTCTCTCTGCGTCGACGTTAGATATATGTTTCTGCAGGGTTTGGGCAGTGGACGATTGATCTGGTGTTTTGCAGGGAGATGGCAAGGGAGAAGATAAAGATAAGGAGGATAACGAACACGGCGGCGAGGCAGGTCACCTTCTCTAAGAGGAGGAGGGGGATCATGAAGAAGGCGCAGGAGCTCTCCATCCTCTGCGACGCTCAGGTCGCACTCATCATCTTCTCCAGCACCGGCAAGCTCTTCGAATTCTGCAGCTCCAGGTACTACTACTGTACTAGCTACTGCGAAACGGCTAATTTTGCCTTCGTCTTGGGATCCGTGCATCTTCTTTACTGTGCATTGATCTGTGTGGATAAGAACGAATTGATAATATCGAGTTGTTCGCTGAAATGGAGTCCTTATCTTCCTGTGTATATCCACAGGCATGTTAGCCCTAGGTTGCCAAATGCTTCTGGGTTACCTTAGTTGATCAGGTGTAAATAATAATATAGACGAAACCGGAAACCCGTTGTTGTCTTGGTAGGAAGATGCATATATAAGCAAGGCCATCTGCAATAATCTACGTACGCAGGGTATGGTTTAGTTTCTCGATATCGGTAGATATATGTTACTCCCTTCCTAGCAACTGTTTTCGATCCATACCATGCCAGGGATTTGAAATTGTTGATCTTATGCATGGGTATGCCATCGTTAACCCTAAGGAACTGATCACTTGGGAGTATAAGGCAAATATAGAGCCAAATGCCAAAAGTTCCGTGGGATGTTTCTATTTTTTTAATATAATGTAGTTTAAGAGAGGCGTCTAGGGATCACGCAGATATTTTCAAGGCATTATCGCCAGGGATATAGTATATACTAGAAAATAGCTGCCCGCGATACGATACGACGTAAAAATAAATATCGTATGTAGAATAAGCATAAATTTTGTTCCGGAAAATGTTGACATAATATTTAGTTAACTTGATTATATAGTTCAAATATTTATTTATTACAAAAATATGTTAACATTTAATGGTTTAGTGGTAGTATAGTGTGTCTACCACACAAAAGATCAGGGTTCAAATCCCACTCTTGCAGAGGTTGTGTTAGGTAGTCGACAGTTAGCGTAAAAAATCATCGAATCTTTCAACATGGATTTGAGCAAAAATCGATGTAGCCGACTCTACTTATAGTGGGAGAAGGCTTAGTAGTACAGAAATATGTTAACAATGTGCATTTCTTATATTTATTTGATGCAAAAAATGTAGAGTTTAATGAGCCGCCTCTACCCAATTTTCCATCTTTTTTTATTTTTTTTCGAAAATAAAGTTATGTATTTCCATCTATATATCCCTCCAATATCCTATTCGAATTTCATCAGAAACGGAGACTCATATGCACTCCATCTAAAACAGGTCGATTACAATAATGCTTAGACCGTTAAAATTACATGTTCTAGATGGAGGGCATATGAGTCTCTGTTTTTGACGAAATTAGAATGACATATTGGAGGGATATATAGATGAATATACATGATGATATTTTATAAAAAAATAAAAAAAATACGGAAAATGGGACGGTTCTTCCATCAGTACATGAAACGTGTTTGAATACTTTAAATTAAATTTATAGTAATAACTATTTTATGTAATTATTCTCCATCTATTATATAAGATTATTCCGAAGTAACTTCCATATATTATTATATTATAAATATTAGGTAGGTGAAAACATACCCTTTACCACTCTTAATTATACAATATGTTATTTGTAGCAGGTGATAACGAGCGAGTAATAAAAAATAACCACATAAGAAATAATGTCTAAAATTAATCCGTGCGATTGATTGTTTATTTTACTTGGACAAGTTCCAAGATCAAACTCAAGGAGGTACTATGAGGGCGTATAATTAATTTCTAGGATTAATTTCTCAAAGAACTTGGAGTTAGATTTTCAAGAGATGACTTTTTTTGTGGATTTTTAGATATTTGCAAATTCCGAAGAAAGGGGTTTGGTTGCTGGTTGGAGGTTATGGTGGTTTGGGATTAGGAGTCGTAGGGGATAAAGGGGTAGTTGGTTTTATGTTGGCAATAAGATAAGGAGAGGGAGAAGATCGGAGGCGAGACTAAGTAGAGGAGGTTGAATGTGGGGGAAGAAGGAGGTAAGGGACGAATAAATGTTTGATCTGATCAGGGATAGAGGGGGCAAGGAGCATCGCATTGGACCGTTAGATTTCATCAAATCCAATGGCTGAAACGCAAGGTAGCTGAGAATAGAGGTGGTTGACCGAGGGAAGGGTGAGTTTGACTACATGGAGGAGGTGGCGTTGAGTTGTGCGAATGGGGATCTGTCACTTGGAGTTATCTAGTTGACCAATTGATGAGCCTCCCGCACCCTTACTTAATTCGGGCACATTAAAGTTCCAAATTAATGTTAAGTGTTCGTTGCAGTCGGATACGAGAGATTAATCAAAAACCACTTAAGACAGATTTTGGTCAATTTTAAGCGGTGATATTTTTTTACTTGGTGGAGTCCAAGGTCGATCTCAGGGAGGCAACTGTCTCCTTAGGTGGATCACAGCAATTTTCAAGTGTTGATGTTCGAGGGTCAATTTTTTTTGGTCTTTTTATTTCTTATGCAGACATATGCAGACAAATCTTAGCCAATTTAACTTTAAATTTAATTGATGTATCAAACGAAGTCCAAAAATAATGAAAATTGGCCAGACGATTATGTATGATGAAAATGACCTACACTAATGTTTTTGGAATTTTTCGACTCAAAATAATTTTTCTGTGAATTAAATAAACAGACAGAGTGATTTTCAGTGTTTAATTTTTAATAAATATCAAATCACAATTTTTCCAAGAACTAAAATTATCCTAGGAGGGTCTAATGATCAGGGACCTAGGAAAATTAACAGAACTTAAATTTACTGTGAAATGAATTAATTAAAATTAATTCAAGAAAATCACTAAACTATTTATTTAGGCCTCGTTATACGTGCAAATGATATGAAATTTTTATGGAGTGTTAAAAATGATGTCCTTAAGCTACTGTGAATTTTTGGTGATTTTGGAAGGCACAGATAATTAACTAAAAATCAAAAGGCATCACCGGGCAAAATATGTCACAAATGAACCATTTAATTTATTAATAATTCAAGCAAGCCAACAAAAATCAAACACGTGTTCTAATAGATAGAGGACAAAATTTCCGACAACATGCAATTTTTAGAATCTCAAAATGATGAAAAATGCACTCTAGGGACACGTGCAAACACAAGGGTGTAAATGCAATACTGGAAATTAAAATTTCAACAATTAAATATGCTGACAGGGACTAAAATGCAATTACCGATAGCATGCAGGACTTCTATGCAATTTTTCCACGAGACACGTGCTCCTCACGTGGTATCTGCTTCACAGGGACCTTTTTGCAATTTCTGAAAGCTTCAGGGGCGTCTGTGCAAATAACACAGGCCGCACGTGCTCCTCACGTGGGGCGACCTAGGTTCGGAGGGCGTTGATGACCGCCCGAATGACTAAGGTAAAGGTGTAGAAAAATAGGTCGTTGCGACCTCAATCACTCAGACTAAGTCAATCAAGAAAAATCAACCACTCAGGACATGTAAAACTAATCAAGCACAAAAGAGAGCGGTCTCGCTATGAGATTAACCTGGTATAGCACCCAGGGTCGAACACAAGGAGCACGGATTGGCCAAAGGCCTACGAAGTAGTCAAAATGAAATAAAACACAGAGAAGATATTTTTAGTGATTTTTAATGATTTTTATATATTTTTTTTAAATTTTTAATATGTGAAGAAAATAAAAGAAAGTAAATATCAACACACTTCTACAATTTATTTCACACACCAAAAATAAAGCAAAAATTCAAGAAAAAAGGTTTTTATGTTTTTTTAAGTTTTTAAGTGTTTTTGGTGAATTTTTGGTAATTTTCTTTGGTATATTTTATTTTCTAAAAATCAAAAAGTGAGAGAAAGACAGGGTACTGTCCAGCCAGAACCAAAACCCTTAAATAAAATATCTAAGGATCACAAAAGGCTCTGGAGGTAATTTTCCTATATTCTAAATAAAATAAGGAAAATTTGGGCACCAGAATTATTGCTTTTGGATTTTTAGATTATTTATTATAATTTTTATGGGTTTTTAAGGGTTTTTAAGTTTTTAGGGTTTTTACGCAATGAAAAATAGCCAAACTTGGCTAGAAAATCAAACAACACACAAACAACAGTAACTAAAATTTTTAGAATTTTTGGGGGTGATTTTATATTTTTTTGTGATTTTTCAAGTTAAACATTAGCAAAAATAGGGGTTTTTGAATTTTTAAAAATAGCAAATGAAATCAAAAATGTCCTCAAAAATTCATAAAAATTCTACACCATGGCAGGAGCCATGTGTCAAATTTTCGTCGAATTTGGAGGTGATTTGATATTTTATTCAAAAATAAAGGAGGGGCACAGTGCACAGGGACCTAAGTGCAAATACCCAAAAGTTCTGGGGTCCTGGTGCAAAATACCCAAAAAATCACGCGCGAGGCGCGTGCCTGGGGCACTCAGGGACCTAAATGTAAGAAAAATAAGTTCCGAGGGCTTATTGGTAACAAGTACCAAAAGTCCAGGGGCTTATCTGCAAAATACCCAAAATAAAACGCACATGTGGAAATTAAATCACGCACAGGGGCATAAATGCAAATAAGTAAAAGATTTTATTCAATCCGTAACATCCAAAACTACAGGGCTTAAGTCGCAAATAACCCAAAATATCACGTGTCGATGCACGTGTCTCACACAAACAGGGGCATAAATGCAAATACTGAAAAGCTCGAGGTCTAATGTGCAAATAACCCAACGTAAATAAAATACTCAAAATATTTACAGGACTGAAATGTAACACAAAAACTACGAGGGGGCCTAAGGTAATTTACCCCTTTTATTAAGTCGAACCGATGGATGAACGCCACGTGGATAGATGGACGGCTGAGAAGGGGGTGGCGCCCAGGGCTCCGGTCCTCGACTGTGATCCGACGGTCCAGGTGCTGCCACGTTGCAGATCGAACGGTGGGCGGACGACGAGGCTGAGCTGCGCTGGATCGACGGTGGAGATCGACCCTCGGATGGATCTGACGGTTGAAGCTGCTCCTCGAATGGACGTACGTGATTGGATCTGGAGCTCGGGGGTCAATCGGACGGCGGAGGAGGATGATGGACGAACAGGGCTCCGGCGAACTTCGCCGGACTCGTGACGGCGCTGGTCTCCTCGTGGACGCTCGCTGAAGGTTGGAGAAGGAAGCTGCGATCCCTCCGCGTCTAATGGAGCCCTCCGATGGCCCAACCGATCCTCTGGGAGGTCCGGTGAGGTCGGCGGAGGTGGAGCAGCTGGTCCAAGTGGTCCAAGCCCTCAGATGGGCTTGGATAGACCTGCAAAGTATCCCAGCAAACTCGCGGGTCGAGGGCAAAGTGCCTCGACCCTGTTAGGGGTGGTGAAGGTGCATGGTGCGTCGGAATGGAGAGCTCCGGCGAAGGTGGTCGGCGGAGGAGCTCGATTCCCAGATCCTGTGCGATCTGGGTTGGGTGAATGGGTGAAGAAGATGCGGAGAAGTCTGGCGAAGATGATGGTCGGGTCGGAATGGCAGATGGGAGATCGGAGGTGGCTGGCGACGGCGGCGGAGCTACGCTACCAGTAAGCTAAAAATCGAAAGCTACGCTAATCTACGGCCTAAGAGATCTACCTGGGTGGTCGGAGAGACTGGGGAAGAGCAGGGGGTGCTCCTGGTCTTAGCCTCAAGGGTCGTCTCGTCCCGAGGCTCGGTGCTCACGCTAGTGGCGGAGCAACGGCGACGACACACGCCGGATCAGTGGATTCACCTCCTCGCCTCGCTGCAACAAGGGCGATCGCTTGCTGTCACTCTCGCGGTGCCTCTGGAGTTCACTGGGAAGAAGGAGAAGAGCCAAAGATAAGGCGCGGAGGCGGCGGAGGTCGAGATATATATGGAGACAGGGCCGATTAGGGTTGGGTGGAGACGGCTATGGAAGGCGTGGATCCTTCGGCGAAGGATCTGGCGAAGGTGTCGGATGATTGGCGAAGGATCCGGGCACGGGATTTGCGGAGGCGACAGGCTGGAGACGCGTGGAGAAATCGGCGAAGTCGGGTCGGGCGCGGGTCTCCCCAAAAGGAAAGAGTCCGCGGGGGAGTTGACCGGGGTCAACAATCCCCCGTGGACCATTCAGGAGCTGCCACGTATTTGATTTTTTTGTTTATTTATTTTAAGGCAGAAAATGGCCGAATTAAGAAAAACTTAAAACATGAAATATTTTTCTTTTATTTTTTTCTATTTTTTGGTGATTTTTAATTAATTTTTGGAAATAAGAATAAGGTATGTACATTATAGGTCTATACATAGGTATATGTACAAGATGTTTTTTGTATTTTTAATTTTGTAATTTTTATTTAATTTTTGTTTTGTTTCTTTTTATTTATTTTATTTACAAAATATAATCTAGAATATTTACAAAAAGTTTTAGAAATAAATAAATTTATTTACAAGGTGAAATAGCTAAGGAAGGTGGTATATGTACATGGTAAAAAGATATTTTTGGATTTTTGATTTTTAATTTTTATTTTGTTTTTAATAGCTTTTACAAAATATATACAAATATTTACAACATATTTTTGGGTGAGGAAAATATATAGTTTTATTTATTTACAAATATATATACATATGTGAGCCCCTATCTCCCTCTACTTGGCTTTTATGCGGTCAGGCCCATGCTGAGCCCTCCCTTGGGTTAGGTTGCTCAATATTTATTCTAAATATTTCCCTCTTTTTCTTTTTACTCTTTATTCTTTTATTTTTGCACAAAAACATGCTAATTATCTATTTTTACAAAGATGCATGCTTTTGCTAATTAATCCTATTTGCACATATCTACATGCATTTGCATAAGTTTTTGTAGCTAAAATATAAGAATAAAGAGTGATGAATGGGTATTCATCACCCCCCTATACTATACTTTGCTAGTCCCTTAGCAAACACTTATTTGAAAAAAAAGTGAAAAAAGAAAGAAAAAGAAAAAGAAAAAGAGGATGTACATGGATCAAGATTGAATTATTAAACTTTCCTTCATTAAATTGAAATATGGAGCTCGATCAGATCTTTGGATTATTAATGTGTCGGAACCTTATTCAGACTTAAGCTTAAAACCTAACAGCCTCTAAGTTCCACTACTCTATAACCAAGACTCCTCAATGCTCCGGATCAGAACAAGTCATCGATCACAAACCCTTAAGACCATGAATCTTTTCTTCTCCTGTGAAAGTGAGGTCTAAGCTCTCCACCTCAGAAATGGCAACTTGACAACCCTCCCCAACAAGGTAACTCTATGACCTCAATCTGGCCACTCTTTCCTCGAGGAGCGGGGTATTCCCTTCTAAGTTCAAGTACAACCGGCTCAAGAAGAGGGGGAAGAAGAGAATGGGTCAAGGCCAGTGTAGCCAAGTACCCTTGGGAGCCTGACCAGTGTAGCCAAGTCTCCCTGCTGCAAGCTACAACAGGTGGATCATGAAACCAAGCTTTGCTTATTGCACTTATATACATACTCCGGTGGGATTATCATTTTCTCTCAGACCCACCATTTTTTTGGAGTTCTTTTCTTTTTGCACTTTTTTTTTTCGATTGCATCTATACAACATGTACATGTGCAGCATATATACAAGGAGTTTTTCCTCTTGAGCCAGTAGACTATCCCTCTTTTGAAGCTTTATTGCAACCCACAACTCCCGTCGTTAGACCTCATGGCAACCAGACCAAGTTGAGACGCACTTCCTTCACTAAATGAAGAAGAGAGGTTCCGCCTAGAAGTACTACCCTCATATGCTACCCCAAGCCAAGGAAGACTGCCTCCTCACCACCTCATCCGTAGAGAGTTCGGTGCATAGTGCGGTTGTCCAAGTAAAGCCATAATCTATATGAGTCATGTGTTGTTGTTAAGTGCTCTACTTAGGCTCATTGAGATGACATGTGATCATAGCCTAATGGACTCAAAGAATTAAGTCACCATGGACCTGAAAAGCCTTAAACCTAAGCCCTGTAAGGTTCCTCTTAGAATTAGGTGGATTAAGATCTTAATCAAGCTCCATTTCTCAATTTGATTCCAGGCTAGTTTAAATATCAACTATCATCCAGAAAAACTATATACATATGTACAAAAAGATGCTTATTTACACAAATTTTACAACCATGCAAAATTTTTGAAAAATGTTTTGAAATCATGAGTGATGATGCATGAAGTGCAAGTTTTGCAAAAAGAAATTTACACACATTTACACAAGATTTTTGCAAACTTTTGAATTTCAAATCATTTGGAAAAATTTTGTACTATATACATAGTTTTGATACAAAAATATTTACAAATTTTATACACAAAATATTTTTGAAATCATCTTTACAAAAATAATTTGTACACTAGCTATGTATGTGCAAATAAAAGAAGATTATGTACATGAAAATTTTTTTAATTTTTGTGGTTTTTAGCCATTTTTATTTATTAACACACTCACACAAAGTACGAGTTATGGCTAAAATATATATGAAATATATACACACCCCCCTATACTTAGCTCGAACGATGTCCTCAGAGTCAAGAGCGATGAAGAAGACATAACTCGTGCTATGTATAGGGAAGTGAAAAGGACGGCTATACAAAAGGAGAGTAAAAAGTCAAAAGGGACTCGGGTCTTCCCCCTATACTTAGGATCAAGTAATCCTAAGTATAGCAGGCTGTACACGAAGGAAAAACCGAATGGAGAATGTACAGGGTCTACCCCCCCTATACTTAGGGTAAGATATCCCTAAGTATAGGCAGCAAAACAGGGGTAGACAGACACAAAAGGAATACCCAAAATGTCTCACATCCCCCCTATACTTAGGGTAAAGTGCACCCTAAGTATAGCATAATCACAAGATGGAGAAAGGAATGTGGGACTAAAGAATGTGCTGATATGGACATCTGGATCTATGTATAGCGGAGGATCAGTAAAGCTCAGGCGTGAGATGCATTAGATGTGAGTCAAAGACCACATCTCACGCAAAATGAATAGGGGCAAGATCAGCGACCCGCGGCTCATGATCTAGAAATGGCTTGAGCCGCTGGCCGTTCACTCGGAAGGTACTCTCAGAAGACAACTCAGATATGTCGATGCTACCGTTGTCGTGTACCTTCCGAACCAGATAAGGTCCTTTCCATTTGCTCTGTAGCTTCCCTGGAAATAATCTAAG
This sequence comes from Ottelia alismoides, assembly GCA_037367405.1. NCBI lineage: Eukaryota > Viridiplantae > Streptophyta > Magnoliopsida > Alismatales > Hydrocharitaceae > Ottelia > Ottelia alismoides. The sequence continues at coordinate 186,978 of JAZKJV010003514.1, read as the reverse complement.
CCTCGCATCAAACAGCCATACTCTCTGTCCAATCTCAAAATGCTTGTGGCTGATATGAGAATCATGCCACTCCTTGACTTTCTCCTTATAATGTAGGCTGCTTGAGAAAGCTGTATCTCTAAGCTCTTCCAAGGCGGCTAACTCTGCCCTCCTCTGGTCTCCTACACCATCTGGATCCATAAGAATATCTGTAACTGCCCAAAGTGACTTGTGCCTCAACTCAACAGGTAAATGGCACGGCTTGCCATATACGAGGCGAAAGGGAGATGTGCCCAAAGGTGTCTTGAAAGACGTCCTATATGCCCACAAGACCGAGTCCAATAGCTGTGACCAATCCTTTCGGTCAGGGCGGACGACTTTCTGCAGAATAGTCTTGATCTCCCTATTCGACACTTCGGCTAGACCATTCGTCTGTGGATGGTATGGTGTAGCAACACGATGGTCTATGCCGAACTCGCTAGCAAGTGCCTTCACCTGGTCGTTGATGAAGTGAGATCCCCCATCAGAAATCAGAACTCGTGGAACCCCGAACCGCGTGATGATATCCTTCCTCAAAAATCTGCAAACTGTCCTCGCATCAGCGGCTCGGGCGGGGATAGCCTCCACCCAACGACTCACATAGTCTACGGCCAACAGAATGTACTCAAATCCCTGACTCTTGGGGAATGGACCCATGAAATCGATGCCCCATGCGTCAAAAACCTCACAGAAGTGAATGGGCTGCATCGGCATCATATCACGCTGTCCACAAGTGCCCATCCTCTGACAGTCAGTACACCTCTTCACGAACTCATCAGAGTCCTTGAAGAGGGAAGGCCACCACAAGCCGGATTGGAGCACTTTCTGTGCCGTTCTCCTCCCAGAATGATGTCCTCCTGCCTCAAGCTTGTGGCAGTAAGTGAGGACACTATGATGTTCCTCCTGAGGAATACACCGACGCCAGACGCTGTCCCCTCCCTCGTGGTAAAGGATGGGATCCTCCCAATGGTAAGACTTGGCCTTCGCTAGGAAGGTCTCACGCCTCTGCCTGGGCCAATCTTGTGGGACTTTCCCAGCAACGAGAAAGTTCACAATATCGGCATACCACGGGAGTGAGGCGATAGCAAGGATCGCCTCATCTGGGAAGGTATCTCTAATGGGATCAATCTGCTCAGAATCCTCAGGTTGCTCTAATCGGGAGAGATGATCCGCCACCACATTCTTGACTCCAGGCTTATCCTTGATCTCAATGTCGAACTCCTGAAGTAGAAGGATCCATCTAGTAAGTCTGGCCTTGGCATCCTTCTTTGACATGAGGTACCGGATGGCGGTGTGGTCAGTATATAAAGTCACTCTAGATCCAATGATATATGATCTGAACTTATCTAGGGCAAACACTACTGCTACCATCTCCTTCTCTGTGACCGTATAATTCCGCTGGGCGGAATCCAATGTGCGGCTAGCATAATGTATGGCAAACGGAACTCCATCCCTTCTCTGTCCCAGCACTGCCCCCACGGCAAAATCGGAGGCGTCCGTCATGATCTCGAAGGGAAGAGACCAATCGGGTGGCTGAAGGACAGGAGCCTCAATAACACACTGTTGGAGAGTCTCAAAGGACGAAAGACACTTATCATCGACAAGGAACTCGGTGTCTTTCGTCAAGAGGTCAGTCAACGGTCGGGCAATCTTACTGAAATCATGAATGAATCTCCTATAAAAACCAACGTGCCCCAGAAATGACCGTAGCTGCTTCAAATTGGACGGCGGTGCGAGTTTTCTAATGACGTCAACCTTGGCCGGATCAACCTCCATGCCTCTGTTGGAGATGATGTGGCCAAGCACCGTCCCTTGAGTCACCATGAAGTGACTCTTCTCCCAAGACAGAACCAAGCGGGTAGCAATACATCGCTGGAGCACTCGGTCTAGGCAGTCAAGAAAGGAATCGAATCCGTCGCCGTAAACCGAGAAGTCGTCCATGAAGACCTCCAAACACTCCCCTACCATGTCCGAAAAGATTGACAGCATGCATCTCTGAAAAGTCGCAGGGGCGTTGCATAGCCCAAATGGCATGCGTCGAAAGGCGTATGTACCAAAGGGACAGGTAAAGGTGGTCTTCTCCTGATCCTCAGGAGCGATGGCTACCTGATTGTAGCCTGAGTACCCATCTAGGAAGCAGTAATGGCTCTTCCCTGCCAGTCTCTCTATGATCTGGTCAATAAAAGGCAGGGGGAAATGGTCCTTCTTGGTGGCCTGGTTGAGTCTCCTGTAGTCAACGCAGACCCGCCAAGATGTGGGTACTCGTGTAGCAATCTCTTCTCCCGACTCGTTGATCACAGTCGTGATGCCCGTCTTCTTGGGCACCACATGCAAGGGGCTCACCCACTTGGAGTCGGAAATGGGATAAATAAAATCTGCACTCCACCATTTTGATATTTCCTTCATGACAACCTCTCTTAGGTTGGGGTTCAGTCGCCGCTGGAACTCATGCGAAGGCTTTACCCCTTCCTCGAGATAGATATGGTGGGAGCACAACGAGGGACTAATCCCATGGAGATCTGCTACGCTCCATCCAATTGCCTTGCGGTTCTTTTCAAGAACCCCCATCAGACGGGATTCTTGTTCTCCAGTCAGATCGGCGGAGATGATGACTGGGTACATCTCAGACTCTCCCGCAAGGAATCTATACTTCAGCGAAGTGGGGAGCGGCTTTAGTTCTGGACAGCTGGGTGCTGGCAAATCTGGCTTCTGAAGAAGATGTGTGTATGCTGACAATTCTGCCAAATCTGCCTGGGAAAATGATAAAGAACTCTCACAAACTGGATCTGGAGGAGGCGGATCCTCTGCATTGTCTCTGATTTGATCTGCCTCTTCCTCCTCCTCATCTGTAGGCTCAGGTGGATCCAGATCTGGCATCTGATCATCACAATCTTCCCAATCAGATTCTGAATCCGAGGGACCTGTATCAACTGCGGTGGCATCAGTACCACCGTCACTGAAAATCGTGTCGCGATCAAGGTCCGACTCTGCCGAATCAATAGTATCCTGAACCAGGGCTGTGCTCTCCAGACTATCCTCTACTATCATCTCTGCATCAGTTGTATCTGAATATGAGAGGATGGTCTGTGCTGCAGGATCTGCCCAAGCTGCTTCATCATCTGTGATCACAAAATCACAGTCCTGGTGAATGTCTGGCTCTGTATCTGTCAGATGTTCTGAATCTGTACTGCCCTCTGAGCGGGATCTATCTCTGGCTCTGTGGTCCTTAACCGTCTCTATTTGTATACTCTCGCCCTGGACGCGAAAGAATACCTTCCCACTGTCATGGTCAGTCACTGCCTTGGCTGTGGCCAAGAACGGGCGACCGAGGATGATGGGGGAATCGGTCAACAAGTCAGGGGTCTCCATGTCCAGCACTACGAAGTCCACGGGGAATTGCAAACCCTGAATCGTGACGACAACGTCTCGCAACAACCCCTTTGGCCTCTTGACAGACCGATCAGCAAACTGAAGGTATGTCCTGCTCTGTCTAAGAGTGCCCAACTCTAAGTGGTTGAGAAGGGCTGCCGGAAGAAGGTTGATCGACGATCCGCTATCTAATAGAGTACGGTTGAACCTCTGCTCACTAATCTGACATCTGACATATGGGGCTCCTAAATCTGGCCTCTTGGTAGGCAGATGGTTCTGGATCGCATAACACGTGGCTTTTGTCAACACATGAATCTCTGCGGTGTTGTTCCTCTTCTTCCTCCTGACTGTGGTCCTGTCTCTCAAGGATCGCTGAAGAAGAGGGATGTGCTGCAAAGCCTCATGGAGGGTCAGCTGGATGTGAAATCGGTTTATCATGCTCTGGCTGAACTCCTCCTGCTCTCTCTTTTTTGGATCTTTTTCTCTTTTCTTCCCCTTCCCCAACTCAAGGGCTCTAGGAAAGGGGATCACAGGGTCCTTCTCAGATGAAGGACTAGGAATAGGCCTAGATGGTTCGATGACCGGATCCTCACATACATCATTCACCACAGTGGGATCAGAAGAAACTAAACCTTTTCCTTTATTCAAAATAGAGTCCTGAGATACATTCATACGAGGAAAGACAACACCTCTATCAAAATGAATATTGGTGGCCTCAGTACCACCTCTAGCTGGCTCTACAACTAGACGTCTTGCGGCCTCAGTACCGCGGGCTGGCTCGGCTCTGCTGGTGGCGTCAGTACCACCTCCTCGATATGGTGAAGCGGCGACCTCAGTACCGCCGGTGGAATCAGCATCTCGGGTGGCATCAGTACCACCGTCATCATGTGCGGCTTCAGTACCGCTCTCCTCTTCCTTATCTGGCGCTCTGGATGGATCCTCGCGTTGTCGCTCAGATGAGGCGCCGCCTGCTGGTCTTCTACCGCTCCTAAGTGTAACAAAATCAGCATCAAATAGATCCGACGACATATCATCAAATGAGTCACTAGGAGTGGTAGGCTCAGTGTGAACTACCTGCTCAGACTTCCTCTTCAAGCTATTCGGATTAGGCTCGATCTGTGCAGGGATGGCGGCCTTCCCTCTCATCAGGTCCCGCATCTCCTGGCGGAACTCGTCCATCTCCCGTCTAAATGTAGCCTGCTGCTCTGTGAAGATGCGGGCTAGATCATCCAAGGCGGGGCTCTCATGGGAGCCCGACGGGTTGCCTCTCTGGTAATGAGGCTGCTGGACCTGGTGCTGCTGCGGCTGAGAGGGGTAAGAGGAAGGATGCTGCTGGTGAGCTTGCTGCTCACGTCTCCAATTCTGTCCCTGCTGCTGGTAGGGACGAGGTACGAAGGATGATGGCTGGTGTGGCTGGTATGCTGGGGGTTGCTGGTGATCTCTCTGCTGGGAGTAATGCCCTCCCTGACCGGCTGGCTGCTGTTGGAACTGGTTACCCCCATTCCCCCACCTGAATCCGGGATGGTCTCGTCGGATTCCAAGTTGAGGACGGTCATACCAAATCCCGTTGACATCCATCAACGGCTCTGCATCGAAGGGGTCCGGCGGCAGTACTGCCAGAGGCTGATCCGGCTGATATACCACCATCTGTAAGTCTGGAGATGGTGGTGACTGGTAAGAGGGCTGCTGCTGCTGGTACGGCTCCGCCTGTACAAGGTGAACTTGTCTAGGCTGCTGCAAGGAGCTGGAGCGCTGGGACGATCTGCGGCTGCCGCCGGAATCGCCTCGCGACTGAAGACGGGGCTGAGAAGACGTCTGTGCCTCCTGAAGACACAAGAGATGGGTCTTCATGTCGCTCAGAGTTTGTGCCATCTGCTCCATCTGAGTTATGCCCTGGCACTGCTTCCTCTCTATTATTTCCATGCGGTCCAATTTCTCGCTGATAATCCCCATGTCCGCAGCGGCCGACTCTGCCTGTGCGGCTGCAACTGTGGACGAACTGGATGGACCTACATCAACCCGTGCTATCCGCTGGTACTGCACGGGTCCTGGCGGCTGCTGAGATCTCTGTGTGTACAACCGAGTTTGTGACATCACCATGTAATTTTCGGCCATCTCCTCGTAAATGGCCCAGACTTGGTCATGGTCCTTGGCAAAGTAGGACCCGCCGCAAGAAGCATTCACCAGACCCTGAAGCTCTGGCGTCATCCCACTAAAGAAGCTCTGAACTAGGTTCGGCTTTGAAATGTCGTGGTGTGGGCATCTATCCAGAAGCTCTCTAAACCTCTCCCATGCCTCGTGAAACTGCTCGTTAGGGAGCATGGAGAAGTTGTTGATCAGGGCCCTCGCTGCATTCGTCCGCCCGAGTGGATAGTACTTGTTCAAGTACTCGGTGCGGAGCTGCTCCCAGGTGTAAACAAACTTCCCTAAATGCTTCAGCCAGGCGGCTGCTCTATCTGCCAGTGAAAAAGGGAAGGCCATCATCCGAATCGTATCCTGATCCACATGACGGTCGTGGACAGTGCTGCAGATCATCAAAAACTCCTGGAGATGGAGGTGGGGCTCCTCAGTGGCAAGTCCGTGAAAATGAGGAAGCATCTGCAGGGTGTTTGGAGGGAACTTGAAATCCCCCACGATGGCAGGTACCACCACCCAATGGTGCATCAGTGTAGATCCGGGGTTGTGTAACTCCCGCATCGGTCTTGGTGGTCCCGCTGCGGCGGCGGCTGCCGCTGCGGCAGCCGCTGCTGCGGCTGCTGCCTCTGCATCAGCATCAGGAATGTCCTCAGGCTCGCTCTGATCTCTCTCTTCTCTGAGTCGCTCCAACTCCCTTCTCATCTCAATCATGAAAGCTCCCTGATCGCGTAGCTGCTTCTGTACTGTCTCTAATGATGCGATCATGGTGGAGTTGATCGCTCCCTGGTCTAGTACAAAATGTTCGGGTTGGTGATCATCTGAACTGCCGGCTTCGGCCATAGTGACGTCTGCAAAATCAGATGAGCCCAATTCAGGTTCTGTCAAATCAATTCGTCTTTCCTCGGGCTCATGTCTCTCAGTAGCAAAAGAAAGGGGATCGAGGGGGAACAGGGTGGAATCGTACTCGGGCCCGGAGAGCTGGTCTCGACTCTCACGGGCCAACCTAGATGGTGAAGTAGACGCGCCTGAAAGCGGTGCAGCCAAAGGCTGCCTAAGAGATCGTCTACCCATCATCTTGATCTGGCGAGTTAGGCGGATGGGATCTGGAGAAAATATGATCGCAAAGCAAACCCCCGGTTCACCAACACAACACAATCTGAAGACCGTGAAAGCTCGGTCAATTTATCTTGTCAATTTTATTTGGTGAACACACAGAATATCAGAGCGCTTACGTGACCTGTTAGGATACCCGATGCTACTCCAACCGACTGGCCCGCACGAAAGAGTCGGTAGTCAGCTAGAAATAGCACCGGAGGGCTCTACCTAGGGTGCGGGTCACTCTCTCGCGCATCCAAACCATACAATGAGGGGGTTGCTCTCCCCAAGAAAAATTTTTTAATGTGAGTGTCTTTTAGGGTCAATAGTGTTATCCAGTCCCAAATTTTTTTTTCTTTTTAATTTTTTTTTCAAAATAAATACAAGCGGCCTAACGAATTTTCCGATTCTCCTGATTATTAAGTCAAAAACGGGGGAAGAAGTCGAAAAAGCCGATGTACGCGAAATCAATGATGCATGCAAAGTCAGAAAAGCGTACCTGCCTCCAGCTCTCTACATGCAGAGTGATCCGCGCATAAAATAAAGACAGAAAAGTAAACTAAGCTATATGATGCAACGGTAAAAATCCGAGTCCTAAGACAAGCAACTTCTATTGATCGTGAAGAACAATAGTTAGTTAACCGAATCGAGTCCGGAGTCCGATCTTGGGAGTCACTCGGTGCCCGCCACAACGGGTCCTGCCAGCGCTGTATGTGATTCCTAACGGCACGTGGTCTCAAATCCAATTAAACTAACTTTTTTAGTGAATTTTAGTAAGGTCCAATTACGTTCTATAGGAACAGATATTCTATTAAGTGTTGGGCCTTAGAAATCTTACGTCACAACCAACAAAAATCCTATGTCTAGGGGCTCGAGCAAAAACCGCGAAAAACCCGGAAAATGAAAGAAAGAAAAAAAGAAAAGCCGCGAGAAAACCGCGAAAAACCGCGAGGTCCTAATGGGTCCCCGAGCACACCGGTACTCGGCGAAACAGACCCGCTAAGTTACAAGTGTCCACAAATGTCCAAGTTCTAAATTATTACAACAATATTGTTCTCTCTTAGGAAATAAAATTCTTCTTCTCTCTCCCTGCTCTTCTTCCCGTGCGGGTCCTCAAAAATAAACTCCAAGTTGTCCACGCAGTACCTCGCACAAAAATCAAAGAGAGAGAGTGTCAGGAAACAATGAAAATATAGAGAGACAATATGGAAAAATGACTACAAAGCCGTGATCCCCGGCAACGGCGCCATTCTGTTGACCGCCCGAATGACTAAGGTAAAGGTGTAGAAAAATAGGTCGTTGCGACCTCAATCACTCAGACTAAGTCAATCAAGAAAAATCAACCACTCAGGACATGTAAAACTAATCAAGCACAAAAGAGAGCGGTCTCGCTATGAGATTAACCTGGTATAGCACCCAGGGTCGAACACAAGGAGCACGGATTGGCCAAAGGCCTACGAAGTAGTCAAAATGAAATAAAACACATAGAAGATATTTTTAGTGATTTTTAATGATTTTTATATATATATTTTTAAATTTTTAATATGTGAAGAAAATAAAAGAAAGTAAATATCAACACACTTCTACAATTTATTTCACACACCAAAAATAAAGCAAAAATTCAAGAAAAAAGGTTTTTATGTTTTTTTAAGTTTTTAAGTGTTTTTGGTGAATTTTTGGTAATTTTCTTTGGTATATTTTATTTTCTAAAAATCAAAAAGTGAGAGAAAGACAGGGTACTGTCCAGCCAGAACCAAAACCCTTAAATAAAATATCTAAGGATCACAAAAGGCTCTGGAGGTAATTTTCCTATATTCTAAATAAAATAAGGAAAATTTGGGCACCAGAATTATTGCTTTTGGATTTTTAGATTATTTATTATAATTTTTATGGGTTTTTAAGGGTTTTTAAGTTTTTAGGGTTTTTACGCAATGAAAAATAGCCAAACTTGGCTAGAAAATCAAACAACACACAAACAACAGTAACTAAAATTTTTAGAATTTTTGGGGGTGATTTTATATTTTTTTTGTGATTTTTCAAGTTAAACAGTAGCAAAAATAGGGGTTTTTGAATTTTTAAAAATAGCAAATGAAATCAAAAATGTCCTCAAAAATTCATAAAAATTCTACACCATGGCAGGAGCCATGTGTCAAATTTTCGTCGAATTTGGAGGTGATTTGATATTTTATTCAAAAATAAAGGAGGGGCACAGTGCACAGGGACCTAAGTGCAAATACCCAAAAGTTCTGGGGTCCTGGTACAAAATACCCAAAAAATCACACGCGAGGCGCGTGCCTGGGGCACTCAGGGACCTAAATGTAAGAAAAATAAGTTCCGAGGGCTTATTGGTAATAAGTACCAAAAGTCCAGGGGCTTATCTGCAAAATACCCAAAATAAAACGCACATGTGGAAATTAAATCACGCACAGGGGCATAAATGCAAATAAGTAAAAGATTTTATTCAATCCGTAACATCCAAAACTACAGGGCTTAAGTCGCAAATAACCCAAAATATCACGTGTCGATGCACGTGTCTCACACAAACAGGGGCATAAATGCAAATACTGAAAAGCTCGAGGTCTAATGTGCAAATAACCCAACGTAAATAAAATACTCAAAATATTTACAGGACTGAAATGTAACACAAAAACTACGAGGGGGCCTAAGGTAATTTACCCCTTTTATTAAGTCGAACCGATGGATGAACGCCACGTGGATAGATGGACGGCTGAGAAGGGGGTGGCGCCCAGGGCTCCGGCGAACTTCGCCGGACTCGTGACGGCGCTGGTCTCCTCGTGGACGCTCGCTGAAGGTTGGAGAAGGAAGCTGCGATCCCTCCGCGTCTAATGGAGCCCTCCGATGGCCCAACCGATCCTCTGGGAGGTCCGGTGAGGTCGGCGGAGGTGGAGCAGCTGGTCCAAGTGGTCCAAGCCCTCAGATGGGCTTGGATAGACCTGCAAAGTATCCCAGCAAACTCGCGGGTCGAGGGCAAAGTGCCTCGACCCTGTTAGGCGTGGTGAAGGTGCATGGTGCGTCGGAATGGAGAGCTCCGGCGAAGGTGGTCGGCGGAGGAGCTCGATTCCCAGATCCTGTGCGATCTGGGTTGGGTGAATGGGTGAAGAAGATGCGGAGAAGTCTGGCGAAGATGATGGTCGGGTCGGAATGGCAGATGGGAGATCGGAGGTGGCTGGCGACGGCGACGGAGCTACGCTACCAGTAAGCTAAAAATCGAAAACTACGCTAATCTACGGCCTAAGAGATCTACCTGGGTGGTCGGAGAGACTGGGGAAGAGCAGGGGGTGCTCCTGGTCTTAGCCTCAAGGGTCGTCTCGTCCCGAGGCTCGGTGCTCACGCTAGTGGCGGAGCAACGGCGACGACACACGCCGAATCAGTGGATTCACCTCCTCGCCTCGCTGCAACAAGGGCGATCGCTTGCTGTCACTCTCGCGGTGCCTCTGGAGTTCACTGGGAAGAAGGAGAAGAGCCAAAGATAAGGCGCGGAGGCGGCGGAGGTCGAGATATATATGGAGACAGGGCCGATTAGGGTTGGGTGGAGACGGCTATGGAAGGCGTGGATCCTTCGGCGAAGGATCTGGCGAAGGTGTCGGATGATTGGCGAAGGATCCGGGCACGGGATTTGCGGAGGCGACAGGCTGGAGACGCGTGGAGAAATCGGCGAAGTCGGGTCGGGCGCGGGTCTCCCCAAAAGGAAAGAGTCCGCGGGGGAGTTGACCGGGGTCAACAATCCCCCGTGGACCATTCAGGAGCTGCCACGTATTTGATTTTTTTGTTTATTTATTTTAAGGCAGAAAATGGCCGAATTAAGAAAAACTTAAAACATGAAATATTTTTCTTTTATTTTTTTCTATTTTTTGGTGATTTTTAATTAATTTTTGGAAATAAGAATAAGGTATGTACATTATAGGTCTATACATAGGTATATGTACAAGATGTTTTTTGTATTTTTAATTTTGTAATTTTTATTTAATTTTTGTTTTGTTTCTTTTTATTTATTTTATTTACAAAATATAATCTAGAATATTTACAAAAAATTTTAGAAATAAATAAATTTATTTACAAGGTGAAATAGCTAAGGAAGGTGGTATATGTACATGGTAAAAAGATATTTTTGGATTTTTGATTTTTAATTTTTATTTTGTTTTTAATAGCTTTTACAAAATATATACAAATATTTACAACATATTTTTGGGTGAGGAAAATATATAGTTTTATTTATTTACAAATATATATACATATGTGAGCCCCTATCTCCCTCTACTTGGCTTTTATGCGGTCAGGCCCATGCTGAGCCCTCCCTTGGGTTAGGTTGCTCAATATTTATTCTAAATATTTCCCTCTTTTTCTTTTTACTCTTTATTCTTTTATTTTTGCACAAAAACATGCTAATTATCTATTTTTACAAAGATGCATGCTTTTGCTAATTAATCCTATTTGCACATATCTACATGCATTTGCATAAGTTTTTGTAGCTAAAATATAAGAATAAAGAGTGATGAATGGGTATTCATCAGGCGTCGGAGGCTCGGAGTGAGGCTCGGGTCCTCTGGAGGTTCGGACTAGCCTCGGTGCAGCTTCGGGTCACCCGAGCCTAGGCTTGGAGGCCGAGGCTCGGATAAGGAGACGTGGCGGCCTGAAGGCCCTTGGATCAAGATGGATCCAAGGGATGTCGATGAAGACGCGTGGCAGCTGGAGCGTCGTCCGATCTGAGGTGTGATTAACGGTCGAGGATAAGGGCGGCGAGGGGACGCGTGGCGAGGCGAGGACCGTTCGATCAGATGATCGAACGGTTGCTGCTTCTTCTTCTCTAACGGTCCTCCGCCACCTGCGGAGGAGAGGGCGGTGCTCCGGTGAAGGTCGCCTAGCTCCACCCGATCCTCTAGATGCCGATGAAGCTCTCCGAGTTGTCGGAGGTATCCCAGCAGGAGCGTGACGATGCGGCGGAGGCGCTGATGGTCTCAGGAGCCACGGGGGGCGCCTGGAGATGGATGACGATGAAGCTCGAAGTTGTCTCCGGTGAAGCTCCGACCAATGAAGGAATGAGATCCTGCAGGGGTTAGAAGAGGTAGCCGAAGCGTGCAGGTGTTCGTGGAGGAGAGTGGAGTGATCGGCGAGGCCTGAGGCGAAGGGAGGTGGTCGGGTGACGGAGCTCCGGCCAAGTGGCGGAGCTGAAGGTCGATGGCTGGTGAAGTAGAGTGTCTGAAGGTGTAGAGAGGCCCGCGAGGATCAGAGCTTCAACACGAATCTCGTCGGAGTGATTAGGAGGCGCGAAGATGGCTGATGACGGCGAATAAAAGCGGAGAAAATCCAAGAAAAAGAAGAAGAAGATTGGAGCATGGATGGAGGGAGTTACCTGGGGATTGGGGCTCAACTTTGAGCTCCAGGTCGTCGCTCAAGGGATCGGTAAGGTCCCGAGCTCTAGCAGCTGCTCGAGGGAGGCTGCGGCACGGCGGAGGTAGCCGTGGATCTCGCCGGAGTTAGATCTCTGTCGTCGCTCGACAAATCGACCAATTGCTGTCACCAACAGGAAGCTTGGAGCTCGAGGGACCTCCCTGGAGTGGCGGATGGCGAAGAATGTGGCCGGAGAGGGGGTATTTAAAGGATGAAGGTTACGGCTGGAATGGAGATGGGGCGAGGTTTATGGAGTTTGTGGGAGAGAGCTGGAGGTTGACGTGGCTGACGGAGTAGCTGGCGAGGATAAGGGATGAGTGGGGGCCATCGTGGAGGTTGTGGATCTCGGCGACGGTGGAAGGAGCGCTGCCAAGAATAGGAAGGGGGTGCCCCTCCCGCAAGGCAGAGATCGTGGGAGAGAGGGGCACCCGAGGTAGGAGACGAAGTCTCCACCGTTGGATCTTGTGATCCAACGGTGGTGATCGAAGCGAGATGAGCGGCTGGATGAAGATCTGGCCGTGGCGATCCGAGGGCGTAGCGAGCGCCACGTGGTGTGCTAAGGGCTCGGTACTGATGGATGGCTGAGATGGGAGTCGGGTGTTCAATCGGGTGGTCTAGGTGCCTGCGGGGCTAACGGCGCAGATGAAGAGATGAAGGCGCTATCGAAGGGCGCACGCGCTGCCACGTGGCGTGATGAGATTAAGGCGCGAGCGGACGATGGATATGAGGCGGGGGCTTTGATCCGACGGTCAATGTGAAGGGTGTACGTGGTAGCGGCTAGGCCGTTGGATCAGGACGACCATCCAACGGCGAAAGGCGAGGGCGGACGAGGCGAAGGGCAGCGAGCCGCGTGGCGCAATCAGAGGGCGCCACGTGGCCTGCTGTGAATGGCTGGAGGAAGAAACACGTGTTGGAAGAAGAGGAAGCCGAATTTGGAAAAACTCAAAACATGAAAATTGTAGATCTTGATGAGATCTACAAGTTTCATGTTGACCAAAGACGGAAATGAGGTCAAATATTATACATAAATACAAAGATACATAAATATGCATATGTAGTATACAAAATGACCCAAAAACCCAAGTTTCTCAAACAAGCTCCAATTTCAATGAAATTAGTCTCATTTTGAAGGTCTTTTAATAAGAAGTATTCTAGGAGTGAGTAGACCTAATTAGGGGCTTGTATGAGGGCTTTACAAGGGTTCTCAGGATGTTTGGGCTATTTTACAAGGGTGATTTTTTTTTTGGCATTCTTCCCTCTATTATTAAGGAATATATATATATAGAGAAGAAGTTATTTGATGAAGAGGTATTTTACAGGGGATTTTTGGCTTCTTATTTAAATGCAGATGAGCTGCTAAAATGCATGAATTATGGATGCATGCATGAGTGTTATTTATGCAAGATAAAAGGAAATATGCCTCTATTTTCTCGGGAACAAGGCTCTATTTTTGACTTTTGATGTGATGAATCACAGATTCATCACCAATGCAAACAAATGACAGGAAAAAATAAAAAACAGAAGATTATTAAATGCAAAAATGATCAAAATAAAAATATAGATCTAATAAAACCTAAAATGTTCATGAAGGACTCGAGTACATATAAACTCAACAATACAAGATATGAATTTTTGTGATATTTTATGTGTATAGATTTTATTTTTAGGTTTTATATTTTTTATTGGTTTTTGTGCTCAATAAATGCATGTCAAAGTCAAACATGATGTAAAATAATGAAATGGAAACAAATACAATTTTTTTGGATTTTTATGAGTTAAGGAAAGTCAGAATAAAACATAGAAGTGGAATATTTATAGATGAATATGTCAAAATGCACAAGTCAAAATTTCTCTTTTTTGATTTTTCTGGTACTTTTATATTTTTGTTTTTATAAAATTAGTTTAAAATGAGATGAAATAAAGAAATGAAAAAGATATAAATAAAAAAGAGCTAAATCTATACACAAAATGATAAGTCAAAAATAAGTGAATATTTACAATATATAATTCGGTCCGAAAATCGAAGTTTCACGTATGAACTCAAATTCACTCAAATTCTTTTTTAATTGATATTGATTTGTATATAATTGAGTATACATTAATTCAAAAGTAAGTAAAGTGAAAGCGGGCATTGTATTTGAGAGATATCAACATTTATGGCTTTATATCCTTGAATTATGGTCTATGTTTATTTCACGTATATAGAATTAGTATTTTTTAAGATTTTTTCCTTGATTAATATTAGTGATATATATACAATGGAGATATGTTCAAATCATTTGGAGTTGGGATTAATTAATTGTAAATAGTTGAAGTTAAGCAAATATATAAGTCAATATGAATGTAAAATGAAATGCTAATTTATGAAAATTATTTACAAATGCATGAATGCTAATTATGAGTTATAAACATCTAAATGCATTTATTTACTCGAATGAAGCTCTATTTTCAAATAATTAGAGTAATGAATCACATATTAATCAACCTTCTATACTTAAGCATGGCTCGTCCCCGAGCAACTAATGTATGAAGTAGTGAAATGAGATTGGGTTTCATATACTAAGATCATGAAAAAAGGTGAAAATGATGTTCGGTCAGACCTTTAGATTAATAGTTTAGCGGAATTCCTATGAGAGTTAAGACTTAAAAATCAACAGTCTTTAAATTCTACAAATCACTATACATGTTCAGCTCAGAAGTCATCTTAGATCCATCTCCTCGCAAAGCATTCTTTATGAACATTAGTTAATTGTTTCTTGTATATGAAGGGTATTATCTCTTTTTATTCAATATGTTGAACTACCATGAAATCTCCTCTAGCAACTCGTTTTTGAGAAGTTAGGCATTTCCTTTTAAGTTTAAGTACTGTAGTATCAAAAAAGAGAAAGACAAAAGAATTGGAGCTTAACTAGTGTAGCTATGTCTTCTATTTGAAGCCTGACAAGTGTATCCAAGTCTTCGTAATGCAAGCAATGTACCATTGTGGTTAAGAAATCAGGATTTGAAATTTTTGCTCTATGCTTATTCTTGAACTTTTTTTTGAAAAAAATGCCCATTTATTTAGGGTAGGTTTTTGTATTTTGTCATACAAGAGTAACCAATCATGTGAGGTGATTGCATTGGTATGCACCTCAACTGAACGCTTAAGTACTAGTAGACTATTACTCATCTGAATCTTTATTTCAACTTGTACTTTGGACTTTAGATGTCCACAATACTAGAGAAGAAGCTACACAATCTTCCAACATCACGCTTTAGTTGAGCTAAGTGCATAGTGTTAGAGTTCAGATTAGTTCTCCATTCAAAAGTTGTACTCAGAATGAGGTAATTAGACTAAACGTTAAGAGTCAAAGTGTTAACACTATCATGCAGAACTCGAATAAGTATGTTACATGTTGCATACATTTTTCAAAATTTACAAGTTTTACAAGAGTTGCCTTTAACCCATGTAAAGTAAGTACTATATACAGAAAATACAATCCCATATATTACAATGCAATACAGAGTATGTACACATGTGCATCTCACCTCCCTTATACTTAGTGTATGCTAAGTATAAAGGGGTGCAAAAGAAAAGAGGGATGTGGTAGAAGTCGGTCATCCCTATACTTAGGCTCTAGTCAACCTACATATAGAAGAGAGAAAAAAATGAAGCAGTGGAGGGAAAGAAGAGATGATGAGATACACAACGCTAGCATCGGTCCCCCATACACTTAGATTTTTTCCTAGGTATAGCAGAAATAAAAGGGAACCGATGGGATCGAGTAGGATGTACAGGGGATCAAGGAAGTTTTTCAACAAACCTCTATATGGGGGTGAGGCAAAAGGGAATATATGTACCATTCCAAACATAATACTGCATCTAGTAATCACAAAGTGTGGTAGTAGCTTATAAATAATAGGGGCTACTACTAGATAATCCGAGCTTAAGCATTTTGAGATGTGGTTGAGGGCTCTAACTGGATCCAAGACCACTAGGTTGTTTGGGCCAGTAATCCTAGAGAAGTGGATCGAGTCGAGGCTTCGGAACGTTACAAATGGTATCGGAGCTGATTTCCTCTAATAGTGGAAAGGGATGCTCAAGAGCTGGAGCCACCCCTACCACAGTGTTAGGAGGAAAGGGACAAGGTTCGAAATCTCGATTTCGATCTCGTTTCGGTCAACTGGAATATTGAAATTTCGCCGAACTTTCGGGAAATTTAGACAATTTCGGTGGAAAAGTCGGAAAAGGCTAAAAAATCCGATTTTTCCCAAATTTATTGTAAATTTCGATATTCCAAGTTATTAAAACAATAAATAACATACAAATACACAATTATTTCACACATATTGGTCATCTATACCCCTTATATAGACATATCAGTCATATCGGTCATATCAGTCATATATTGTTGTAACATTGTTAATACATAATAAAACAGAGTAATAGTCTTACAAGTTACAACAAGTGAAAATTATTAAGAACATGCATATTAATGATCAATGAAATAAAAGGTTAAAATATAGTACATGGTGACATGTTTTGTTCAGAACCAAGAGTTCCGCGGTGGATCTGAATGGCCCCCCCCTTCCTTGTTGTCTCTCATAACGCATCGCATATTCAATGAACTCGCAGTAGTTCTCCCATGCCATGTACGAGTACATGGCCTTGTAATCCATCACATACTGCCTGTATTGGTGGTCATCAATGCCTATGAGTATCCCGAGACGAGGATATGCAGCACTAGATCCAGTATCACGAGTGGCACGAAGAGGCTGCGAACTACTGCCCTGAGATCCTCGAGACGACGACAACGGAGTAGGAGAAGATCTCTGCAGAGGAGGAGGAGGAACTGGCGTGTACTCAGGGAAGAAACCATAGCTGTCACCCCCAAAGAAGCTGCCCTGGCTCTGCTCAGGTTGGCTACCTTGGTAGTTGTCTCCGCTGTAGCTACTGTATCCCCCATACCCACTGTAATCATATGAATATGTTGGAGGTGCATACTGAGGAGGAGGAGGAGGTCCTGGAGGAGGAGCATGAAAGTATTCCGGGAAGACGCCAAATGATCTCTCATCGTGCGACGATCCATATCCGCCTAAAGGACTTGGTGTTCCTCTGCGATATGGGCTGTCAATGTCCATGCAGCTCAAAGAACCTACGGATGATGTCAAATCGTCCATGTAGCTGTCGGTTGGACGATGGCCTCGACCGTACTCGTAATCCATAGGCCCTGGACTCGGACTTGGAACAAATTGTCCGTGTGTGTTCCGCTGTCGCTCTATATATTCACGTCCTGCATGTAACCCTTCCTCAAGTCTGGTATCTTGTGGTCCACGACCACTTCCTCCTGACCCACCTGAGTTTGTCCTCCAACCACCACTAGGTCCACCACGACCATCATCATCATCATCATCATCTCTACTGTCATCCTTTGACTTTGATTTTGATTTGGAGCTACTCGAGAGAATTTCATCAACAACTGCATCAATCTCGCCCTTCAATCCTCCAACAGGGTCTGTAGTCCGCTCGGATCTTGCCAAATAGTCACCTACGTCTGCTCCCATTTGCTGGCTTATGTTCTCATTTGGTCTTCCACCTGGTTGATCGAGAACGGGGGCATCATTGGAATCCATCTACCTCTGGAGAATGTCTTCATCAGCATCGTCATCGTGCATCTTGAAAATGTATGCAAGATCAATAAGGTCCATGTAGTCATCTTTGTCTTGTCCATCCCTTGCATGTTTCAACTTCAGCCTCAAGTTGTAATGCACGTAGACAAGGTCATTGAGCTTCGTTTCTCCCAACCTGTTCCGTCTCTTGGAATGGATCAAATTGAACGTGCTCCAGTTCCTCTCACAACCGCCAGCAGATGCGGTTTGAGACAACACTTTCACTGCCACATTTCGAAGGTTGGGAGCTTCCATCCCGTATAACAACCACCATTCTCCTGCAAAAAAAAGCAAAAGAGAGAAATCAATAGTAGGAATAAACGAATACACAAGCAATGGTTTTATTTATCTTCGTCCCTATCAAGAAGAGTATTGGCCCGCCCATTTACCGCAGTAATCCGACCAAAGGAACCCAACACATCCCAGAAATACTTAACCTGCACAGTGCACACATAGGTTTAAGTCGTAATCCATCTTTATGAAATTTCTTGTGACTCCATATTTAGCTAGAAATTGAGGATTACCTCGTTTATGCACAAGATTTGTAACTTCTCGTCCTTGACGAGCTTCTCCGCCACAATTTGTACAGCTGCTAGAAGGTCAGCATTTGTACCAAGTCCATTCTTGTCCTTTCAAAGGGCTACCTAACGGGTGAATCTATCACTGTTACTAGGAATAGGTCATGGATCATTGCGCAATGAAAATGTTGCGAATTTAAGTGGGAGGGTGAATTTAGCACCCAACATAGTACCCAATCTAGCAATCACAAAGTGTTGTACCTTATAAGTAGTACGGGTTGCTACTAGATAACCTGGGCTTAAGCATTTTGGGTTGTGGTTGAGGGTTCCAGTTAGGCACAAGCCCAACAGGTTGTTTAGGCCAGTATTCCCCAATAACAGACCAAGCTTAGGGCTCAGGACATTACAATATACAAGGTGAGCGTCGATAATGGGATAAGGATCTGAAAAGTGTGAAGAAGATTCCCAGCTATCTTCGGTGTCATCCTCAAAAGAATAGTAGTGTTCTATGGAGGTTCTCCAACTAATTTTGCTCTTTAGTTGCTCCCTTGAACCGAGCTCACTCATACGTGTATCAAAATCTTCCTCGGATGATGAGTACTCTAGTGAAGAGGTATCCAGCTGATCATATTTAACTACTCCAATCATTCTACCAGATGCTGGAGAGGAGTACTCAGAAAGATCCATGTTTATAGATATATACTTAGATGGTTTGTTAAAACCTAAAGAAAGAAGAGTGGGAAGGTAAGAGTGCTCCCCTCCATTAGCAAACTGACTAGAGGATGTGACTTCTTTTTGGTATTCTAGTCAAGAAGGTGGTCCAATAGTTTGGTTAGTTGAATTTTACGATGATGGTTCGGGTCACAGATCAAAAAAGTTCAAAATGACTATGTTCGGATTTAGCGAAATTGATGTGTGTAAGTAAGGATCCTTTACCTTGGTAGCAACATGATTGGTGGCAGAGCATGCTACGACATAGTCACCTTAGTTTCTGTGGTGGGAAATGAGATCTCCATAAGTGGATACAGACAATTTCAATTTATAATCGCATATTCTCCTTTTGACTGTGAAGATTTCTTGGTGATGTCATCTTTGGTCTTTTGGACAATAGGCTTCTTAGGTATCTCTCATAGGGTCATATTTTGAGTCAGTGGTTCCTTGAGAGAGGTCTAATCATGTGAAGTAAGGGTGTGTTGTCTCCTCTTGGCCACGACTGTCAATAGCTTGTTCGATTGTTTCAGGGTGGGGTGTGTCCTTGAGAATTTGATTGCTTTTGTCCATATTCAAAAATTTTATGTCGTGAGTTTCACAATAGATAGTTGCTCTAGCAGAGGCTAAGAACAACTTCTTCAATATGATCGAAGACTCAGTCAATTCTCCTTGGTTCTCTATGTATAGAAAAATATAGTCCACTTTATGTTTGACACCTTGGAAGTTCATGACAACAGAAATAATTCCTTTTGGTATTTTAGTGGATCGATCAGGTAGTTGAATGAGAACTCTAGTCTTCTTGAGTGGTTCGAGTTTGAGTTTGTCAAACACGAACTTTGGGAGGATGTTTAGAGTAGAGTCGTCATCTATCCGAACATGAGTAAATTCAGTATCTTCAATTTCATAATTAACTCTTACCAACCACTTAACTCTACGGCTTTTGATCTTGTGAGTCATCACCAATGAAGTGGCCATAGTAATTAAATTAAATTCAATTCTCGATCATTTTTACCTGTTTTCTTGGGTGATAGTTGTTTCTTCACAAATCTTTGAATAATGGGCATATACTCTATAGCCTTGATCAATGGAAGTTCCAAGATCATGCTTTCCCAAAATGCTTCCATTTCAGCCATATCCATTTATTTTGTTTTTTTTATTTTTCAATTTTTGATGTTTTTGGTAGAGTTAGTGGATTGATCAGTAGTCTTTGTGATTTTTATTTGTGGTGTGTAAATCTAAGTGTCTTGCACATGATTTGTCTCAGATTTGCTTTTTGGTTTTCTCACTTCTTTTTGGTTGTTGATCATTTCCTTAACCAATTGGATGATACTATGAAGTTGATCGGTTAAGGCATCAACTCTCTGATTAATCTGAGAAATGTTATTCTTGATCATATCATGACTTTGAGAAGAATAACCATACTTGTCATGTTGTGACTCCGGCATACATTCTTGAGTCAAATGTAGACATTCCTCGCGGTTGTGGTCTAAGTCTGGTCATAAGTCTGATTTCCTTGACTCTGAATCTCAGGTGTATGGTCAACGGAAAAGTTGTCATACTCTAGAAGCGAGTCAACTCGACTAGGGGATGAGTCAAATAATAGGTTGTGGATTATAACTAGGAATCGTGTTTCTCTTTCAAGTTCAGTTACACTCTTTTCCATCCTCGAATTTGCTCACTTCATTCTATCCACATAGTATTCATTTGATTCTGAGTTTGCGAGTATTTTATGTCTCAAGGTCTCAACCAAAGAATAAGTGGGTTGTTGAGTGGAATGTGGAAGGTGGATGTGAAGGATGAAGGGGAAGATGGTTGGGAAATAACCATCTCGAAGAGGGGATTCGTCTGGGATGAAAATGATGACAAAGATAGTCAGGATATGGTCGTGTAGGCTCGACCCACGAAACTTGCATAAAGATCAATATTCTGACATCTTCACAAATAAAGGTGGAGAATGATCACAAAACACGATCGGTTGTTTGCAAGTGCAAGATCTTTGTACGCACATAATACAATATGCAATGCAAACCCCAAGTTCACCAACTTCCCACAGTGAAGGCTAGAAAGGTACAACTGATTATCTTTTCAGTTTTAGTTTAGATGACAATGCGATCTTTGAATCTATTACACATAAGCAAGGTAAGCCATATCGCGATATATCGACGATATCAACGATATATCAATATTGACGGGAGATTAATATATCATCGATATGGATGATATTTGCCCTTCCAAGGTCATTTTTCTTCACAAAATCAGACCGATTTGGATGATATGGTGTCGATATATCAACGTATCTCCTATCGACAAGTAGTCAATACCGATACCGATATTACCTACCTTGCACACAAGTGAGTCTTCCTGACATCTGGATGTGGTTCTACTATACCTCAATCAAAGAAGTGATTTGCCCATACTGTCGGGTTATATCATACCTTAAAGGATATAGAAGACTAGCACATCCAAAACGTCTCTCTATAGTCGGAGGTGAACGCTTGCAGCTCCCAAACCCGTAGGAGTCAGGTTTGGAGATTTAGGATGTAGGTCCAGGGTTTTAGGCACTAACTTTAAGGTTACGTTCTCACCCACTCATAGCCTAGAAGGGTGCGGTTGCTCTCCCACAGATAATGATATTCAATTTTATAATTTTTTAAACACCTTGTTTGGCAATCATCTTGTTTTAATTTGGTTATTACTTGAATTTGAATGGAGATATGGATACGTCTATACATGTATTCTATTTTCTTTAAGTCCTAGATGATAGAAAACTGAGGGAGAATCGAAAAAGCCGTGTAGCCGGAAAAATAATGATAAATGCATAGTTTAGAAATACTTACGGATCTTCATCGTAATCTTTATGGGGGTGCAAGACATAATTTAAATTTCCCTCAGCAGCTATTTCTAATGCATGCATATGAAATCACACCTAGAACATGAATTTCTATTAATGAGTGAAATGACACATTAATTTGACTTGATGAAATCTGATCTAGTGTGTCTTTTAAGTGAATGTATAATCTTTCGACTACGAACGCAATAGGTAAACCTTAGTATCTCAAATAGTTGTAGTACAATCCTAAATCTATGTAAAGCATAAAAAAATTAAGCCCGACAGGCCAAGTGTCCAAGTCTGGGTACACAAGCAAGTCTTTAAATAAAGATCGCTGGAAATAAGCAGTTATTACAAATTAATTATAAAAATAGTGTCTGAAAAATAAAAATTAAAACATCATCTAAACTCTCTCTCTCTCTCTCCTTCTCAAAAAATAAAAATTTCTCTTTGGTGCCTCCTTAGTGAGTCTGTTCCACATAATTGCTCGTCTCTAGTATCCTCGAAATGCATCGGTTCCTGAAAAAGTTGCTCCAAGTGTTTTGTGTCCCTTGCACAAAAGAAAAATAAGTATATTAGAAAGAGATATACAAATATATATAATAAAATAACATGGAAAATGCTGAGAAATAAATAGAGAAAATGTTCACAAGAAAAATCGAGGGTCAGACAACTCAGGAGCAGAAAAACTTATGCAGTAAGTTGTCTAAAAATCAATCCTAAATCTTATATCTCCCTAACAATGATGCTATCTGAAAAAATGTCCTTTACCACTCTTAATAATATAGATTTATGTTGTTTGTAGCAGGTGATAAGGAGAGAGTAATAAAAAATAACTACACAAGAAATAATGTTTGAAATTAATCTGCATGGTCGATTGTTTGTTTTACTCGGGAAAGTCCCAAGTTCGAACTCAAGGAGATAATGATATGGTCTAGAATTAATTTGTCAAAGAAATCAAAGTTATGTTTTCAAGATATTACTTTTTTGTGGGTTTTTTTTTGTATTTTTGTATTTTTTTTAGATTTTTAAATGAGAGATGCAATGAAATTGAAGCAAATATGATGAATGATATTTTTCACATTTTTATGTAAGAAAATAGATTATATGCAAGGTATGAGATACAATAAATAGTATATTTTTTATATTTTTTTGAAATAGTATGAATTAAAATCTAGATACAAAAATACACTGATTAGTAGATAATGAATTTTTAACCAAATTAAATAGTCTGAAAAATACAAGAAAAATATCAATGATAGCTCAATCAATGTAGGACACCGTGGTATTTTTATTTCCAAAAGATATTGCTATGATTCAATGAAAAGTCAATAACTCCAATTCTTTAATCAAATTATCCAGGAAATAATCTCAATGAAATCCAATTTTGTTCAAAGTGCCAAAAGTTTTTTCTATTTTAGTTCTCTTTTCAACAAGTAATTTTTTGCGCAATTTTTTGAGACAAGATGAATTTTATACGAATTAAATAAGCTAAAATAAATATTTTATTCAGAGAATCACAATTCATTCAATTTATAGATGATCCAAGTCCCCATTATATCAAAAGAAAGAACACGCAATAAGCTACACAATGACACAAAAATCAAAAATTTTAGAAATAGGGTTCACAGGATATTGAAGTAAGTTTCCAGGGGCATTAATGTAAATAAAATGGATTTAATTGAAAGATAACTCAACTGAAGAGGGATCTCTTTGTAATATACCAAATTCGCTAGTGTTTCTCTATAATTTTCCCAGGAGGTGGGACTCTTGTGTAGATTATGTAATGTAGGAGGGCTCCTTCTACAAATACCCAAGTCATGTGCATCGCGCATGCGACTGTGGCTTGAATGTGCGCTGGAGATCAAATCTTTTATGTTGCTTCTCGAGGGGTTCCTTTTGCATCATCCTTGATCTCTCCAGTTGTAGTGAGGTTGTAAGACTCGATCAAGGGGCTCTAGTGAGGACCGACTGAGGCATATTCCAAAGGGACATGTATGACATGTTTTTATCTAGCCCGACTCCTTTTCTCCAGCTTCGACCGGTTGAAGGCAGAGCAAAGTAAGTCACTTCTGTTGATGATTACCCTCTATTGGAGGTCCATCGATATGGCAGCTACAAGTTGCAAGATGGCTTAAAGGTAGCCCCCAGACTGGCGTGAAGCTTAAAAGAATAATGTGGGTGGTTTTACTCCTGTTGTCATGGAGGAAGGAGCTTTTGGCTCCAGGGGAGGCATTCACTGGAGTTGAGAGACGACGAGAGGTAGAAGGAAACGCATAGGGCTGAGGATGATGACGGTGATCATTAGTGTGCAAGGAGGGAGTTGAATCGTCTGATGCAAAGAAGGTGAGATAGTAACAGAGAATGATAGAGATCTTGATGAAAGTGAGGAATAAACGAAGAACAAGAAAAATAAAGGAGAAGAAGGCTACTTGGAAATGTCGCCTAGGACGAAGGAGCAAGGAAACTCGAATCTGATACGTGCCTTCAGCCGTGGGCATGTCATGGCGAGGCTCGATAGTTGCTATGTATCATGGTAGGGGCACTGTGGATTGTGCCTAAATGAGGAGGTCATCATCGGGGATGGATCACTACTATCACTAGATGCTCTTACCTCTCTCGCTCTCTTGGTAAATGTCAGAGATGGCAAATGATTTGGAAGGTTGATCATGTATGGTCTTAAATTGAGAAGGCGTGAAGGAGGAAGGGACGTAAGTGATGAATCACAAAATCGCTATTGTAAATATGTCATGTTGTAGCACAAGCGATCAACGGATCAACAGAACCTTGTTAAAAGTATCTCTATGAATAGAGCGAGGTGTAAATTTATACCTAGACAAGTCTAGGGCCGAACACAAGAAAACGAGCTATCAGGCTATCAAAACTTGGGTTAAATATCTTGGTTAAGTTATCTAGTGAATCTAGGTTAATGAGAATGCATTCATGTTCTTTTGGCTCTTTATATTGGAAGTTATAATGCTACACAATGAAGTATAGTGCACACAAAATCATACACACAATTACATACAAAGATCTTGAATTCAATGTTAAGATATCTGAATTTGCTATACTAGATTAATTGTGCGAAAGATGAACAAAGTTAAATGATAAATGGATTGATTATTCGAGATAACATATATTTATATAAGTCCTTAAGTATAAATACAACTCTTCTTATATAATCAAATATAAGTTCACTTTGGAATCATATAAGAAACACTTAAACATGAAGTATATTATTAAGAATTAATTGGCCTAATATAACTCTTAAATTTTATGCTTCAAATGAATTTAAGGCAGATTTATGAGTACCAAAAAATCGGGTCTTAGTTTTATCAATAGATACTCAATGACACATCATATTAGATTATACATCGCATAAATATGTAGAGCATGGAATCAAGATTCTAACAAGATAAAAATTACATCATTTGGAGAAATGCTCAAGTTATTTAACTATCAATTCATGGGCTTTTTAACAGTAAAGACATAATTAAAAATGCATAAATTATCACAAATGAGTCTAAAATTGACTAAATACAATAAATAAAGCCAGAGGGAGCTTATCTGCAAAAATCTGATGGGGACAAATGTGTGAACATGAAGACTCGATGGGGTTGATCTGCAAAATTCCCAGACAACATGTGCTTGGGGGCTGACTCGACTTCGGCACGAGGCTTGGGTGGAGGGGAGGGGAGGCCACATGGAAAGCCTATCCTAGTCTGACTGAGGTGCAAGAACTCCAAAGCTGGAGTCCTGGAGAGGAGCTTCGAGAAACATCTAGGACATAGATATTGATTTGATCCAATGACGATTGTATGTTGTCTGAGGGTTGCTTCTCCTCGAGCAGTGGTGAAAAGGGCTTCAGCGAGACTGCTGCTGGTTCTCCTTGGTGATCTGATGTCGATGAAGGTCAAGGAAGATAACTGGAACCTCCTTTAAGCCGAGGATGGATCGGAGGAGAGTTAGCAATGACTGGATTGGTGGGTCGATACATGCTCGTCTGAGGCTATGAATAAGATCGGATATGGATTCCGGTCTCCAATCAATGAAGTCTTGAAACACCTGCAGGTGTTAGCACACTAGCCGAAGCATTTGGGAGTGGATTTGAGATGGAATGAAGGGTCGTCCGAGGTAGAGGAGTGGGATCCCTAGTTGGGTTCTTCACTTGAGCAAGGTGAAGAAGGATCAAATCGACGTGAGATCTAGAGAAGTAGGAGGTGTGATCGGGGGTATACACGAAGTTCTAGAATGATCAGTGAAGGTGTACGAGTGATCAAATGGTTGTGAAAGTGAGTATGCATGCACAATTAATTTGAGAAATGACAAAGGGGGGAAACAAGGGTATCACCTGAAGATGATAATGAAAATCGAAGGGGGGAGCTGGAGGCCTGGGATAGAGCTTGAGGAGCTTTTGGTTTTCGCTAGATGTACGCGGCTAGAGTGCAAAGCTCGAGCAACATCTGAAGGGTGGCTACGACATGACCAAATCACTGTGTATCTTACCATAGGTTCACCTCTGTCTTTGCTTCAAATCATTCTCTCTCATTGTCACCGGAGGGAGGCATATGCTCGGAGGGACACTCACGTAAAGGTGGATGTTCTCCTGCTGGAGGTTGAAGTACGCTGAGCTTTCACGGTTCTGCTCCTCTTATGTGCTCCCAGGAAGGGATCTGTTGCGTCTTGCTGGTGAAGGTGGAATTATGCATCAACTATATCTACATGTAGGGTGGTGAAGGTTATGGTGCTTTGGTAGAGGAGGGGCTCCGGTTGGTCACTTACCTATCGATTGTTGACGACTCGCCCCTACAAACTAGTACCTAAACTCGAGAGAAAAGCTCAGATTGAAGATGATGGAAAGGTAGCAGAGGTGCTCCAGTGTCACGATTGAAGGAGCGTCTTTTCAAACGCAACTCCTCGAAGGTAGAGTGATATGGAAGGTTGAGAAGAAATGAAGTGAAAGAGAGGTGGCGATGGTCTATACTATGGTCGATATTTTGTAAAAATGTAGTGGTTTCACTGTGTCCATAGGCGCATCAACATTTAACTAACCCATCTGAGCTCTGACTAATGCATTTTGTTATTCAGCTGCAACCAGCCTGGCTAAGATATCTTGTAAGGGATCATCACGATCCTCCTCTTCTGGGTGCTTCTTTGGAGGCATCATTTCAATTAAATATTCTAGATCACCTTCATCAGAAAACGGGTTGAGATTAGAAGAAGATGTGGAAACCAAATCGATCTCACCAAGGCAAAGGTCTTCCTCAGTAAGAAAAGAAGAGGGGAAGGGATCAGTCGGTGTATGGCCATTTTCTAAGAAAGAAGTGAACCTAGACTCAAGAAGAGGGTCATCATGAGTTCCTGGAGGTCCAGGAAGTGAGACATTATGTACCTCAGAAGACGTGGCATTTGAAGAGTTCAATGTAAAGTTCCCAACATCTGAACAAACTCCCCCACCCCCAAATATCCATCTTCGATATCAAAAGGATAGAAATGAACACGAAATTGAATCAAGAGATGAAATTCTTATGAGAAGGCACTTGAATGTACGGTATGAGAACTCACAGAATACACATGCAATGCAATACCCCTTTTTTCATCAATTTCACACGTGAAGGCCAAAAGAGTCCATCTGATTTATTTTGTCAATTTTAATTTATGATAGAATAATATTTGAGTTAGCTACTCATAGTGTGTCTCCCTTACGCCCAACGGTGGAACTAATAAACATATACAACCAAAATGTAAACTAAGGTCAGAGGTGAGAAATTGTAGCACCCAAATCCGCGGAAGTATGAAATGGAGACTTAAGGTGCAAGTTTAGGGATTTGGTCTTTATTCTTATGGATGCGTCCACACCCACTCTATTTGGAGGTATGTACCTGTGAGCAATGAGGGGATTACTCTCTTGTAAGATAAGGTTGATTTCATTCCAATCTTTTGATATCGACTTGCATTAACAGCTCCAGTTTATATATGGTTATCACCGAAGTTTTAATTTGAGCACAATGAATATACGCCTAATCATCACTTATGATTCCTTTCAAACCTAAGTTGTAATGCTCAAGAAGAAGAATCGAGAATTCGGAATGCAAGCGTAAAATCAATGATGCATGCTAAGTTAGAGACTCTTACATTGCTTTCCAACTCTCTCCATGTGGGATACTCGAAATAAATATTTAAATCTAACTATATAAAAAATGCAAGTCGAGAAAAGGCTCACCTAAGCAGGAGTTCTATGTGCGGTGAAGAAAGGAATTAAGTTTGAGCTAATCCAAACATTCCTGTTGTGTCTTGTTAAAAAATTTGTTTGATAGTGTTGCCTAAGTTACTCAAGTACAACAAATATGGCCTAAGTAGCTCTAAGAGTTGCATGCCTATACTTACTTTGACCACTCAAGTCAAGCCCCAATCTTAAATCAAAAGAGTGGAACATGTCTCAACACACAACAAATTACAAATAGTTCAAAGTTTATGAGTACACATGCGAGTTCTCAATTTAAAATTGCTAGAAATAAACTAATATTATTACAAATAATTACAAGATAATGAATGAAAATTACACTAACTTAGCTAACTCTCTCTACTTAATTGAAGTGGACTCTCAACGAGATGCTCCAAAATCCTCGGCTCTGTATAGCCTCGGTCCTGTATAGCCTCGATCATCCTCGATTCCTCATGCCCTACCACAACAACGATAATATTATTAAGTTTGAGATAAGAGATAACAACTAATATAAAAAATTAAAATACAAAACAAACACAAGTCAACAAACTCAAAAAAAGTCAACAAAACAATACACTAATCTAAATGACCTAATTAATTAGCCTAATAAAGTTTTGTCCCCGGCAACAACACCATTTGATGAATTGTAAAATTGCTACTCTAATTATACCATGATGTAGCATGAGCGATCAGTGGATCAACATAACCTCGTTAAAAGTATCTCAATGAAGAGAGCGAGGTGTAAATTTATACCTGGTCAAGTCCAGGGTCAAACACAAAATACGAACTATCGAGATATATCTAGTGAAATCTAGGTTAATGAGAATGCATGCAAGTTGTTTTGGATTTTTATAATACAAGTTATAATTCTACACAATGAAGTATAGTGCACACAAAATCATGCACACAATTACATACAAAGCTCCTGAATTTAATGTTAACATATCTCAATTTGGTCCACTAATTTAATTATGCGAAAGATGCACAAAGTTAGATGCTAAATAGATTGATTAATCAAGTTAATATTTAGATATCTAAGTCCTTAAGCATAAATGCTGCTCTTCCTATCTAAGCAAAGTTAAGTTCAGTTTGGAATCGTATAGAAATCACTCAAACATGAAGTATAACATCAAGAATCAATTTGCTTCAAATGAATTTAAGGCAAATTTATGAGTACAAAACAATCGGGATCTTTGTTTTATCAAGATGCTCAATGACACATAATATCAGACCGTACATGGCATAAATATGTAGAGCATGAAATTCTAACAAGACTGAAATCACTTCATTTAGAGATCAAAGGCTCAAGTCATTCAATTATCAATTCAAGGGGCTTAATTTTTAGCCATAAGAATGTAATTAAAAATACATTAAAAATAGATTAAAATTAAAACATGACATTAAATGCAAAAATGTTCTAAATGAAAATTTTTTATCTAATAACGGACAATGTTCATGAAGGATTCGAGTGCATATAAACTCAACAATGCAAGATATGCATTTTTTGTTTTATTTTAAGTGTATAAAATATCGTTTTTCAGGTTTTGTAATTTTTATTAGTTTTATGTGCTGCATTCCAAAATCAAACATGATGGAAAAAAATAAAATGGAAACAAATGCATTTTTTTTAGATTTTTTGAGTTAAGAAAAATCAGAATAAAATATGGAAGTGGAATATATATACAAATGAATAGGTCAAAAGGCACAAGTCAGAATCTCTCTTTTGTATGATTTTTCTGGTATTTTTAGATTTTTATTTTTAAAAAATTAGTAAAAAATGAGATGAAATAAATAAATAATAAATACATAAAAAAGGGCTATACCTTTATATAAAATGATAAGTAGAAAATCAGTGAATATGTACAATATGCAATTCGGTCCCAAAATCCAAGTTCCATGTATAAACTCTGATTCTTTTTAATTTGGTATTGTTTGTAGATAATTGAGTGTACATTAATTCAAAAGTGAGCAGAGTGAAATCAGACATCGTATCTGAGATATATTAGCATTTACGGCTTCCTGTCCTGGAATTTAGGTTTAAGTTTATTTCACATATAAATAATAAGTATTTTTTTAGAATTTTCATTTAAGTATGCGGTAGAGCTGATTTCCTGTGGAGTTAGGATTAATTAAAGTAGATGAAGTTAGGTGAATTTATACAAGTTAATATCAATGCAAAATGAAATGATAATTTATGCAAATTATTTACAAATGTATAAATGCTAATTATGAGTTATAAGCATCTTGATGCATTTATTTATTCATGACAAAGGTCTATTTTCAATTAATTAGATTGATGAATCGCAGATTCATCAGTAGGTAAAATTATATTTTTAACATCTTATTTTTGAAAATTTAGAAACATTCATTACAACAAAGCTAACCTAAGGTAATGAAAATTTTGAATATTCATTGTTATTTCTTCCAATTTAAAGATATAACAAAGATTATTATTTATCGCTAAGTTATCTTTTATTTTTGTAATTAACAACAGATGTCATATCTGTTATTAAAAGTTTATATAACAACGATTTTTTGTCAACTTATTTATAAAAAATTGTAGTAATCATTACTACATTCAATAACAATTAGAAGAAAAGGTCAACGAACAACAACTATTATATGCTTTATTGTAAAGAAATAACAATGAATACAATATCCATTGCGAATTTAAAGAATCGGGCAATAGCAATAGTTTTTGCTCTATATTAAACTATAGAGTATATGCCAACGAATTTTAAAGTATTCGTTGCTTTAGTCCAATTTTGTTATAGTAATTTTTAGCATATGAGACATTGAGAGATTTGCATTGATAGAGATATCTTCAAAAAAATATTTGACTTGATAGAGATATCTTCAAAAAAACATGTGAAGGGAGAGGGGCGATGATAAGTGAAGGTGTTAGAACTTGGAATGTTTACAATCCACATTCGATGATCATGCATGACAGAAATCGAATGCTATATTAGTAATAACATTTATTGTAACATATTTAAAAAAAGATGCTCTGTATAATATTTTAGTTCATTAGGTGAAGTTAAAATGCTTAATCACTTAACCATTGAAATGGATTCATTATTTGAATCTTGATCATATGGCTTTATCTTATATGCTTTCACCATTCACTATTCAGTGAAACTTATTTTTTATTTTTTAACATGATTCTTATAGCATCCATAATAAATGGATCTACATCTTCTTTATTTTTCGTTGATTATTTACAATTTCTTTTACTTTCTAACTTCTAATCTGAAATCATTTTTCGTTATATTTTATACGATATATAATTATCTTACATCATTAGAATATAATTTTTACGTGATTACATAAGTTCTGGGGGGTTGGATATAAACTTTTACAAAAACATTTTCGGAAAGTTATAACGGAGAGAGATCATGAATTTAACAAATCAAATAAAATCTTCCAAAAAATAGTATTTCTTAGAAATTAAATATCATATGACATGACAACATGTATTAAATTACATATTGCATGATTTTTTTCTTGTGTGAAATGTTATTTATTTATATTACATTATTTTTCCTTTATTGTTAAGACAAAGATATTTATAATTGCTTATATATTTTGTGTTTTTTAGATCTATATAAATGTTATTTCATAAAGTTTAATTTATAACGACTAATAATAACTATAAATTAAACATCAGTAAATGTTGCAACATAAATTAGATTACATGTTACCATAGTTCAGTTTTGTTGTAGAAAATTTTAACTACTTCTATTACATTATTTTTACTTCTTTCATAAGATGTATGTGTCTATAATTGCTTATATTTTGACTTTCCTAAATATATACAAAAGTTATATTATAAGGTGTATTTTTTTTCTTTCAAAGTTATTGGAACATGATAATTTAAAATTCAAATAAAAAGATAAAGCTAGGTTGAAAGGATATTCTATATGAATACTAATAATAAGATAAAGTAACACGAAAAAAGAATAATATAAAAGATCTAAAGGTGGTGGAATTTTTTAAGTAAATAATGGATCTAAAGTTGGAGGTTGCACATCATTGAAATATAAGGTTTAATAAGGGAGAAGTTTATAAAATGATCAGGGGGAACTTGTGTATGGAGAGTAAAGAAGGGAGGGGTACTATTGAGAGATGAGAGAGCGAATGTGTGAACATAAATTGGGGGGGTGGGGGGGGTGGGGGAGAGAACGTAGGTAGAGAGGGGAAGAGAGAAGTGAGGTGAGATAAATTGGAAGAGAGAGATAGGGGACGCTGGGAGGTGAGAATCAAGAGAAACTAAAGAGGAAGGGGGCCAAGCCCAGAAAATTCCTCAGCTTTAGTTATATTAATGAATACCTAAAAAATACGTCTAAATTTGTCCAAATTCTCCATGGTATCCAAGTGACATCCATCATGGCATATTGGTATTGTCGTCGTTAACATGGATGTCAAGATTCTTTTTAAAATATCATTTAAAGAGGAAGACACCATTTTACATGTGTGGAGCATAGGGTCGTTACTGCAACCAACTAGTGTGGTGGCTGCCGACGATGATGATGCGAGCGATGAGTAGCAACACACATGACACAGTAGCTAAGAGAATTGACAATGGTGATGGCATGGCAACAGTAGTGGTGGTAGCTGTAACACCTCTTAAAATAATGAATAGTCCCACACCGTGGAATACAAAATTCTCGGGTGGGATAAATAGTGACGAGATTACTACTTGACAACTCGGCTTAAGCATTTTGGGGGTGGTTAATCGGGTCCGTATGGACCCGATCCCAAGAGGTTGTTAGGGTCAGTAATGCTCGATAACGGACCGGGGACCTAAACCCGGGACGTTACAGTAGCACGATGGTGGTGGTAGCAATAATGCTAGTGATGCAGTTATAGTAGATGCACATTGTATTGTGAGCAATGTAATGACCACGGGCTGTAGTGCGCAGTCCAGTGATCGAAAGGGCCTATGTGGGGATTGAAAGAAAAGAAGTGCAGATAATGTCCCCCATGCTACAATAATTGACATTCATGACACGAAAAAAATATCACTTATGTCACGTAAAAATGATTGTATCATCATTTGAATACTATGAAATAGTAGGTGTGATTTTCATAATTTAAAGCTGGATAATTTGCATGAATCACAATAATATGCATCACAACACCAAATTAATTTAGCAATGTTTTGGTATGAACATGAAACAATCATCCATAAGTTCTCAGAAGAAGCATATGAGTATTCTTCGCAATGAAGAATACAATATCAAGAATTAATTTGAATTAACTTGAAAACTCAACAACAAAAGGTAGGGTCTCATTACCTAATTGCATTATCTTTCTTGCAATGCAGATCTACTTTGATTCGTGTTCAACTAGGATGATTAACGGCTTGTGAAACGATCGAATACCATTTTTGAATAAAACAACAAAGAACACGTAAAAAATGCGAAGAACGAATGAAGCACACGGAGAATAAACCAAGAACATGGACTGAATGAAGAGCGCGAAAAACATGAATTCTCTCAAAATTTTAGTTGAGCTTCCCCTTATATCGGATGATATTTATAAAAATGTTTAAGCAGAGTTTTCCTTTATCACACCTTCTTCCTTCTTTTCTTCATCCCGAAAACGCTTCATTAGTGCTCCTCCCCTTCCTCGCTCTCCTTCTCTCAACATCTCAACCCTAGCCTTGGAGGGTGTTGTATGGAATGGATCGGTAGAGAATGAAGGGGATGGGGGTATTTAGATGCCTCCACCCTATCTACGTGTCATCCTAATCGATATTCAATCAATGTAACAAGAAAATCAATGTTCGCCTGTTGCACAGGACGATCCCAGTCAGTTGTCATGTCATTGCCAAAACCATGGGCTATACAACCTATGGATTTGCTCGTGTTTATCCCGAAGCCATGGTTTTGCTAGTAGCACTTAATTACCACTAATCACAATTATTATTGCTAATCACGAATAATTATTTTTAAGTACAATTAATATCTGCATATTTACAATTAATGTTCACTAATCATGATCAGTTTTCTTAATCATCGTTAGTTTTCTTAATCATAATTAATTAGTGCTAATGATAATGATTAAGAGTTAATGAAAGCTTGATTGATGTCAACCTTCATTGCTTCTAGAATTCATAACAATGATCTTTGATTGATATGAAATGGGTTCTCTTGGATCCATCTCGATGGGCCAGTTTTTTTGGGCGCAAGATCAAGGGGCTTGGGCTGTTCACTTCATTGATTTGACTCTGCTTATTGATCGATCAAAGGAAGGCTCGTTTAGTAGACAGCGAGCGAGCAGCAAGCGTGGGCAAGACCGGCGGGGTGGGGAGCGTACTTCACCACGGGTTGGTGCCGAATATCATTTGTAAAATAGAATCCGAGGAGGTTGAATTCAAGGCCTTACATGTTTCCCGCACGATCTACAGGTCTATTCAGTCCAACTTCTTCAATTTTCTAGAGCTTCTAATCAATTCCAACCAAACCCAATTTCGTTCAATTCCATCTTATTGTGCATCACACAATTCATGTTTTGCATGAAGGTACCCATGTCATCCACCTTCTTTTATCTGATAACGCACACACACATCGACCACCCATATCACTCTCATACACCCTAGTGAGGTCTGGGACACACTCCTCTCCATTTTCCCTTTTTAATTAAATAGTCCTACTCACCCATTTTCCCTCACAGATTTTTAGATGGATCACTTCAAACTCAAACCAAACTCCATCTCCATTTACCTACTTCCTTGGTCTATTTATCTTGAAACATAGACGAGTGAGGTGCTAATCATTTTTGTGAATTTTTGTAGATGTTTGCATCTTGTTTAGATAACGAGAAGAGACGCAAGTTGACTTGCCAGACACATTAACCCACGTCCATTCTCCTGCGATTTCATGCCATTTGAGGCCATATGAGGCTTTGATTCCTATATGAAACATGAAGGGCGCTATGGGGTGAAGTGAACAGTACTAGCTGCACGATTTTGGACCATTAGATCAAGCAGAAGGACATGGCAGAACATCACCCATGCCTCAGGAGCTCCGTTGTATATTGTTGGCGGTGATGGAGGAAGACAAGCGGACACTACACTAAAATTGGCCTACATCAATAAATAATTTAATATTCTTTGACGTGTCTTGCATAGTTAAGTATATAACAAACATATGCTTCTTTAAATTCGCAATGAATATCTTCATTGTTATATTATTAGCAACAAATTGTTGTTGAATTTAAAAACAATTAAAGTTTTAAAATGTAGGCCAATAAAGAAATCGTCATCATATGATCATGTAGCAATGAATGTGACATTTGTTGCTAGTTGCAAGAACAAAAGCTAATTTCCTAGCGATTTACACTCTTGCATATTGAATATCAGAAGATGCGACAACGAATATTAAAATCATTCGTTGTCATAGAGCAATTTTGTTGTAGTGGGAGGAGGCTCAATGTGTTTTGATTGTGTCCCTCCATCTGCAAATAGGTATAAAAATGAGGAAATTTTCTATATACCGCAACTATCAAAGTTTATTAGCCATGGCCAATCTCACGTATTGTATTTTGTTAAGTACCCTATCTAAGCCACCTCTTTAAGAGGCATCTTTAATCTTATAGATAAATCTTGGATTTTAGAGGTAGCTTACAATCAATTTATTCACAAAACAATAAGAGGTGAAGCTGGCTCTTGAAAAGGCGGATTTAGTTTTCGCCAAAGGTGCCTTTTAAAGAGGCGGCTCTCATCAATACCATATACATAAAAAAGCTTCAGGCAGCCACCTTTTCAAAAGGTGGATTACATACGGTATTAAATACAATATAGTATTTGTGACTGGTCCTAGCTAATAAACCGGTAGTTGCGGCATACATGAACTTTCTGTTGGACATGCAGGCCCACGGCGAGCCATTATGCAATAAATGTTATTGCACATATCATTCCCTGATCTGAAATGAAGAATAAATAATTTGCATAATAGGTCCCTCTGTACAAATAGGGTTATGTACTATGGCCATCTTGATGATCATATAGCTGTTGATTCAATAATTGAATCATAGAGGCTGGTGTTTGGATGAATATCTAAAGAGTTAGATAGAGGACTCATCAAGCACCGTCAAATGATTATTAAGAGATGATCTCCAGCATGAGTAGGAGATGGCAATCCTTTCTCACATAGGCTGATATCTGACCGACCTTTCGATACAAGTCCTTTGCATGGGAATAGTGATTCGGAGATGTCAGATTAGTTAAGTCAAAGGGTTTACTTAGCGAGATCGAGATAACCTAAGTCCTATGTTGAATGCTGTCACAGTATAGGCACACATCCTCTGACCGGAGACAGATGTGTTACTATATGTCTGAGTGTGTACATTTGGCAGACCAATAGGTTGATGACCTAACCAAGGTCTATACACCGGCGAGCTGGTGTGCATGTAAGGGCATATGAGTAATACGATCTCTCAAAGGGATCATACAGGTTCACTTATGAACTGAAGACATGAGCTCACTCATGAGGTATTGGGACCAATCAAATTCCATGCATGGTTGTCGTGCTGTGGAAGCATGCCAAGAATTTGAAGGTATGATATATGCTTTGGGAAAGCATATGATCGATACCAAATCCCAATGACCAAGATTGAGAAACTTGATGATCAAATCCTGAAGAAGATAGTGTAAAATTGATCTCCATCTTCAGGTTGATCATTGGTCTTCCAGTATGCAGGATGTGTAGGTATTGGGAATACCTGAGGGTGATGTGATCATAAACGATTGTATAACCATGACGCTTCTAGTCCGAGGGAGTGACGAAGCAGGTCTGGATTTTAGTGACTCTCTTAGTAGAGAAGTAACTTGATCTTAGTCAAGTGTTAGACATTGATCTGAATGTGATTCAGATGCAATGAGCAGATTAAGTATACGGACTTGATTTAATCAAACATCTGTGGGAGGTCCGTTAGATCTGGATTTGAGATGAGATCTCAATATCCAAGTCACTATACGTGGAACAATACAATTGCCCTGTCCTTATCTCCAAGTATCTGCGGAGAAAGCATATTATTCTTGAAGGAGTTCAAGAATAATTCCTTTGATGAATTTTAGTATCCAAGCAAGAAGGTCGTGATAATTAAATGAGATTTATTTATCAAGTATAATATGAATAAGATTCATATTGTGAGAATGATTGTCCAAGATAATTAAATGAGATTTAATTATCAAGTATAATATGAATAAGATTTATATTGTGAGAATGATTATCCAAGGTAATTAAATGAGATTTAATTATCAAGGATAAGCAGAACGTGGATAGTGCTATCCAGAATATCTGTGTATATTATAAATGGGATTTATAATATATCAGAGAGAGAGAAATATTGTAAATTGCATTAGTTAATTATTAATATGGATTGGATCCACATTAGTTAATTAATTAGAAATGTAATTTACAAATTAGTTTGGGATGTGAATATGATTCACATATTTTTTCAATGGCATGATTGAAATATTCACAAATTAAATTGGAATTAATTTGGTGAATATTATTGCAATAATATTTATTGTAATTAATTAAGAAA
This sequence comes from Ottelia alismoides, assembly GCA_037367405.1. Classification (NCBI taxonomy): domain Eukaryota; kingdom Viridiplantae; phylum Streptophyta; class Magnoliopsida; order Alismatales; family Hydrocharitaceae; genus Ottelia; species Ottelia alismoides. The sequence continues at coordinate 149,462 of JAZKJV010003514.1, read as the reverse complement.
TAATGAGATAAAATAAAAGGAGACAAAATACCACCAAATTACAAGGTGGCGTCACCTATGACTTAGTCATAGGTGACGCCCCCTATAATCAAGGGTGGTTTGTTGTCTCTCCTTTTTTGTTATCATATTATCTCTTAATAATTAATTTATGTTAATTAAATTGTATTGATAATAATTCAACATATTTTAATATAATATAAATTTATGTTGTTGGTTTTTAACCAACAACAATCATGGCCGTTGATTGGCACTTGGATTACAATAGCTGTTGGATCCATGTGAGCCATGGATTGAGATCCATTAGATCCCAAACAATATATAAGGAGGGCAACCCTAGCCCTTGAAACGACATCAAGTAGATGCCTACTCTACTTCTCTCTCTCCCTCTCATTCTCGTCCTCTCTCTCTCTCCCTCTCTACAAGGTGGCCGACCACCTTTGTTGATAAAGAGAGAAGTTCTCGCCTTCGCCATCGACTACTCGAGGATCTCCTTCTTCTTTGGGGCTACTTTCTCTAGAGGAAGACGACGGATTTCGTTGGACGAAATCAGGAGATTCGAGGCTTGGATCTATGTCAAGGATTGCGGGAGTCACGCGTCTCATCATCGCGCCCGCAAGTGCTGTCTCCGTGGATCGGACTTGAGACAGGAGGATCTCTTGTTTTAGAGATCTCGTGATCGCAACCACGCTTTGAGAGGTATTCCTAATACTTTGTGGTTTGATGAAACGATCCAAGAAATGTTCTTGTGATCATGTGGTTTCATCGTTTATAAAATTTTTTAAAATTCCGCTGCATCTCGCGATTAGTGCGACTAGTCGCCCTGATCGTATGAGATACGATCGTCACGCTTCCGTGATGCGTTTGAGGATTCTCAATATCCTTCAAGTGGTATCAGAGCCTTAGGTCGAAAAAGGTTTTGGATATGATCCATGAACCTAGGACGACTTGGGTTTGAAAGAGTCGTGAAAGTTTTAGCGCATTTGAATTTTCGCATCTCTGTCTAATTGATTTTTTCTACACTGTTTAAATTGTTTAAACACGAAATATTCAATTGGATTTTGTTCCCCATCAAACAAGAAAACCATAGGATCTGAGTTTACTAAATTTGGATTTAATTTGCTCAAGATATGGTCTTTTGAATAAGAATGTATTCACTGTTGCGGGAACAGCAAAACTGAACGTGATTAATTTGTTAATTACAGTTTTGACATGCCTCGAAATGCGTAAATTATCACTTGGGTCCTGTTCTAAATCAAGTTAGCAATATTAGGAAATTGATTTTGCGAATTTTGGATATAAATTGATCAAGATAAGTTAATTTTAGTGATTAGGGGTCACTGCTAGAAATTGACAAAACTTGATCTTGAACCTTGTGATAGTCATTCAAACATGTTAATGAAAATTAATTGTTAATTTTCTGAAATTGATTATTGATAAATATTTGTGAAATGTTTAAAGATAATCAATTCCTTGAATGACATCCCACTAACCATAATGATAAGATAGTTGATCTTGATCATTGGTTAATATGAAATCATCAACAAACGTTGTTTACATACAAAACCCTAGGTCACCTATAATAGTTATAGGAAAACTTTTACATGCAAAACTCTCTTGCTTGAATAGGATTGGGGATTTATTTAGCAAATCTCCTTATAATATAATCAAAATTGTTTTGATGTATATTATATGGTATAATTTCAGTTGAAAGACCGATGAGCATCTCAAAGTACATGATGATCTATCTGGCATTATCCTTTCCTGAGGTGGATATGGTGTCTAGTCGGAGAGCATTGGGGTAGCGGGTTGCAACATATGTGGTCCGTCCCACTCTTGCCGGTACTGGCCATGACAGCGGGTAGGGACTCGATAATGCCGGAGAAATCAAAGTGTATTTTTCTAATTATTAAAATTCGAAATAATACGAACTTTGAGATTTTACCTACTATTCAAGTAATAATCAAGTTTGTTGATTGATAATTGGATTGATAATGAATTTAATGTGATTAAATTGATTATATCCTATTAAAACACTCTATTATGAATAGATGTGTATTTTCCTTGGAAGAATTAATTATGTGAATATGATTCACGATAATTAATTACAATTTGAATATGAGGTGGAGGATTACATAAGTGACATCTATGGTCTCCCGTCAAGGCAAAGAATTTCGTCGCCAAAAGTTGTATATAGGAGACATCTATCCGAAGTGACAGATCCTATATACAATTATTTGGATCGAGTTCTTTGCTTCTCGAAAGAGTAAGGCCGTATATGTAGTGACCCCAATATTGGGTCCTCATATTATTGGGGCATTATTGGATTGTGTATAGCAAGTATTAAGCCTGTTGACAGTTGGTTCAATTAATGACGGGTCAACATCACCTTAGGAGTGGTGGGCTCGGGTATTAAAGACCGAATTGGGAGATGCAAGTTGGACTTGCAAGGCGGAATGTGTTCCCGCTTCTTTTTATCGGAGTTACAGGTTCTCATATTATTGGGATGTGACAAAGATAGGAAAAGAGATCCCAGATCTTGCTAGAGATATAATGGTAAGAATATCTCTTACATTGAAAGTGATTAAGGGAATGAACTTTCATTGTTGACAAGGCAAGACAACTTTGATATAAAAATTCCTAAACTAAGTAAAATAAGTATATATAATATATATACCCTTATGCAAATTTCTTATTTCAGATAATCCTTCATTAAACCCACTCAATATTATACTCAATAATAACCAGTAAAATATCATGGATTGGACTCATGATCCAGATATTGTACTTGCAATTGGACACATAATGTATGTGATTGCAATGTGCAAGTTTCCTCAACATAATGAGGAATGACAATTAAATAAGATAATAAGACATCACCTTAGGATTTGTATGTCTCTATAGTCTTGATCTTTCATCGAGTGTACTTTGAAAGTGACATGTTGATGATTATCGTAATTGTCAAAATAACAAAATAATCCTTATAAAATCTAAGAAGATGTTCTGGCATACATATGTGCTCTAGACATTTAATCATGAATGACATGGTTCTCTGCATTATGCAGAATGGTGGCTCGAAAGAGATGATGTATTCAAAATGTTTGAATACCTACCTGAACCTAAGTCTCTAAGAGTTAAGATGTATGTACATATGATGAGTGTCGTCATTCTACTGTCTATACTCTAGTCATTCATGAAGCTTCATAATAATCATTTTGTATGAATTTAATGAAGCATGTGTAAATGTTGAAGTGCTCTTGTATTGAAATCTTTTGAATTCAACATAAGAGATTCTGTATCTTGAACAATGGTTGTTTATAGATGAAGAGAGCACAGTGGAAGCGTGGGTCGGACCCATGTGAGAAGGAAAGTCAAAGAGTTGATTGTACTTCTGTGACTTCAATATGACATCCAAAGAGTTGGATGAATGCCAATACTGCAATAAGTTGATGTGTTGATAGTATGATCAAGTCTGTCTAAAATCCTTATGAAGGACTAAGATAGAGCATCAGAATAATCTACATATAATCATTGACTTTGACTTACTTATTTCATAAGATAAAGTCTGATAATTGTATCCCAATCTTCTAGTGACATTTGCAATTGGTTGCATATGTATCTATATTAGAAGATTAGAAATTTGATCTTAAGGTTTAATAGTCATCTACATGGATATTGATGTAATTGTTGCAACAATCTCTGTTGGATAGATGGACTTAATATTCTCAGTAGGAGAGCCCTTAGTCTTAGAGAATGTCTCTACGACCTAGATGTTAGAATACACTCATTGTTTGTTTCTAAATATTGGAAATAAACATGAATTCTGAGATAGAACTGTCATAAAGAGTTATGATGGATATATTTTAGATAGTAATCTAACATCTAGTGGACTCCACAAAATTAGAAAATTAATGAATGGTCATTAAGATTTCTAATATTGAAAATCAAAACCTTTATAAGATCAATAAGAGGATGAAGATCATTTGACAATGATTTAGCATCAAGTTTTGGACATATGCTTGTTGATTTGATCAATAGACAAGTAAGAGATGAAACTTTAGAATGTCTAAAATTTCAAATCTTACATACTTATGAACATTGTATTCAAAGTAAAATGTCCAATACACCCTTCTTTTGGGAAAGGTGTAAGATGTCAAGGTATTCGAGATCTCATACATATTGATGTATGTGGATCATCTATATCATAGTAAACATTATGGATATGTGATATCTATTGATGATTATGTATGATATAAGATTTCTTCTCTTCACCTGAGAAACCTTTGAAATGTTCGAAGATTTCACAATTTTGGTGTAGAACCAAAGATTGAAGGAAGATTAAATGAATTTGATCTAACCAAGGTAGCAAGTACCTATTAGATGAATTCAAAGAATGCCTTATGAAGATATGAATATCATTTCTATCTCAATCCTCCTAACACACCTAAACTCAATGGAGTTGTAGGGAGATACAATTGGATCATGTGTGACATGATTTGATCAATGATTAATTTTGGCATAATTATCCTTTAGTTTCCAGGTATATATGTGTAGTAGAGACTACGATATATATCCTTAATAAGGTTCCATGCATGTAAGCTAGAATCTAGCACTTGATAGTGCTACTTCATTATAAAAATAAAGGATGATATTGGATACCTACTTTATAACCCTGAGATTCTTAAAAGATCTCATCTCTGAGAATGTGATTCTTAGAGGATGACTCTCTTGAGAATCAAGATGAAAATGAAGTGTAGGAACTCATTTAATCTTGAGAAGATAATGAGGCTCCTGAAAATCGGGAACTAAAAGGACAATTAAGGATGAAACACTAATATTTCTTCAAATGAGTTTGAGGATGTACTCCATGTGTCAGTTAAGTCTGACAATGATCGGACTTCATGTGATGAAGTCCTGAGGATCATGACATGGAAAGATGGATATTAGCAATAAAGTCTAAAGTAGACTTCATATACAAATGTTGTATATGGACCCTCGAGGATCCACCTATAAGGGTTAGACCCATTAAGGTGTAAATGAATCTTCAAGAGAAAGAGGGAACCTGATGAGAAGGTAGAGACCTTCAAAGCACGGTTCATAGCCATGAGCTACACATTGGAAGAGAAGACATTGCTTGCATTGAGACTTGCTCTTCGGTGATAATGCTTAAAATCATCAGAATATTGCTAACCCAAGCTGCACAACTTGACTATTGCATCTTCAAGATGTAAGTCAAGATTGCATTCCTCTAAGAATACCTCTCTGAGGATATTCACATGAAGTTGCCCCAGGGCTTCATGGTTGAGGAATGCAAGATATGCTAGCTAAAGAACTCCATCTTTGGACTCAAATAAGCTTCTTGTTGTTGGAACATAAGATTTGATGAAATTATAAATGTTATAACTTCATATATAATCTTGGTGTACCATGTGAAGCTTAGTGGGAGTGCCATTGTGTTCATCATGCTAAATGTAGATAACATCCTAATCATTTGGAATGATATAAGGATGATAACAAGTGTTTTATAGACTGGCTATTCCATATCTTGAAATATGATTTCAAGAATACCTCTTGGATCTTAGTTCTGAAAGTATTCAGAAACAAAGAGGAGAGGGTATTGGGACTGTGACATTTGTAGTACCCCTTGGACATGTTCCATTTTCTTGGAAATTCCAAGAAAGTCTTCCTTCCCTTAAGATTTGGTACTGACCTATCTAAAGGGATAGCACCTCAAAGAGTTGAGGAAGTGAATGCTAGAACTGCTTGTACTTGTGCATCAGTTACGAGAAGCTAAGTATGTGCTAGATGTGTACAAAAGACAGATATCTGCCATGCAGTGGGAGTAGTAAAGTTTTGCTAATCCAACTATGGAGAGAAAACACTTGATTGCAGTAATAACAAAAACTTCATAGATGACAAGTTTTTTGAGATAGTAATATCAAAGTCAGATCTTCAAAAGCTTAAGACTTTATAGATAGAGATCTAAAAAGGTCTTAACTATGGATACCTTAAGAGATAGTGATCTCCAGGAATAAGGGTATTCTGATAAGGATTTTGGAAATACTGGTTATAATAATTATTGAACAATAGTGTCAAGGACACTATAACTGCTTTGACTAGATTGAGTATTGGTTGCATTAGATGCAATATTCGCATTAGATGCGAGCACTGCTACTAGGGATATGCTAGTGCCGTAAAAGGACTTGACGTAGTCTCGCAGGAACAGAGTGACTGATCAACTTACCTAGCTATTTTCTAAATAGCCTATGATTATCACATGAGTGTGGGTTTAAATGATTAGCCCATTAATAGCTCTTTGGGCTAGTGGGAGATTGTTGGACATGCGAGCCCACGGCGAACCATTATGCAATAAATGTTATTGCACATATCATTCCCTGATCTGAAATGGAGAATAAATAATTTGCATAATAGGTCCGTCTGTACAAATAGGGTTATGTACCATGGCCATCTTGATGATCATATAACTGTTGATTCAATAATTGAATCATAGAGGCTGGTGTTTGGATGAATATCTAAAGAGTTAGATAGAGGACTCATCAAGCACCATCAAATGATTATTAAGAGATGATCTCCAGCCTGAGTAGGAGATGGCAATCCTTTCTCACATAGGCTGATATCTGACCGACCTCTCAATGCAGGTCCTCTGCATGGGAATAGTGATTCAGAGGTGTCAGATTAGTTAAGACAAAGGGTTTACTTAGCGAGATCGAGATAACCTAAGTCCTATATTGAAGGCTGTCACAGCATAGGCACACATCCTCTGATCGGAGACAGATGTATTACTATATGTCTGAGTGTGTACATTTGGCAGACCAATAGGTTGATGACCTAACCAAGGTCTATACACCGGCGAGATGGTGTACATGTAAGGGCATATGAGTAATACGATCTCTCAAAGGGATAATACAGCCTCACTTATGAACCGAAGACATGAGCTCACTCATGAGGTATTGGGACCGATCAAATTCCATGCATGGTCATCGTGCTTTGGAAGCATGCCAAGAATATGAAGGTATGATATATGCTTTGGGAAAGCATATGATCGATACCATATCCCAATGATCAAGATTGAGAAACTTGATGATCAAACCCTGAAGAAGACAGTGTAAAATTGATCTTCATCTTCAGGTTGATCATTGGTCTTCCAGTATGCAGGATGTGCAGGTATTGGGAATATATGAGGGTGATGTGATCATAAACGATTGTATAACCATGACGCTTCCAGTCCAAGGGAGTGATGAAACATGTCTGGATTTTAGTGACTCCTCTCAGTAGAGAAGTAACTTGATCTGAGTCCAAGTGTTGGACATTGATCTGAATGTGATTCAGATGCAATGAGAAGATTAAGTATACGGACTTGATTTAATCAAACATCTGTGGGAGGTCCGTTAGATCTGGATTTGAGATGAGATCTCAATATCCAAGTCACTATACGTGGAACAATACAATCGCCCTGTCCTTATCTCCAAATATCTGCGGAGAAAGCATATTATTCTTGAAGGAGTTCAAGAATAATTCCTATGATGAATTTTAGTATCCAAGCAAGAAGGTCTTGATAATTAAATGAGATTTAATTAAGATTCATATTGTTAGAATGATTGTCCAAGATAATTAAATGAGATTTAATTATCAAGTATAATATGAATAAGATTCATATTGTAAGAATGATTATCCAAGATAATTAAATGAGATTTAATTATCAAGGATAAACAGATCGTGGATAGTGCTATCCAGAATATCTATCTATATTATAAATGGGATTTGTAATATATCAGAGAGAGAGAGAGAAATATTGTAAATTGCATTGGTTAATATTAATATGGATTGGATCCACATTAGTTAATTAATTGGAAATGTAATTTACAAATTAGTTTGGGATGTGGATATGATTCACATATTTTTTCAATGGCATGATTGAAATATTCACAAATTAATTTGGAATTAATTTGGTGAATATTATTGCAATAATAGTTATTGCAATTAATTAAGAAATAATGAGATAAAATAAAAAGAGACAAAATACCACCAAATTACAAGGTGGCGTCACCTATGTCTTAGTCATAGGTGACGCCCCCTATAATCAAGGGTGGTTTGTTGTCTCTCCTTTTTTGTTATCATATTATCTCTTAATAATTAATTTATGTTAATTAAATTGTGTTGATAATAATTCAACATATATTTAATTTAATATAAATTTATGTTGTTGGTTTTTAACCAACAACAATCATGGCCGTTGATTGGCACTTGGATTACAATAGCCGTTGGATCCATGTGAGCCTCGGATTGAGATCCATTGGATCCCAAACTAATATATAAGGAGGGCAACCCTAGCCCTTGAAACGACATCAAGTAGATGCCTACTCTACTTCTCTCTCTCCCTCTCATTCTCGTCCTCTCTCTCTCTCCCTCTCTACAAGGTGGCCGACCACCTTTGTTGATAAAGAGAGAAGTTCTCGCCTTCGCCATCGACTACTCGAGGATCTCCTTCTTCTTTGGGGCTACTTTCTCTAGAGGAAGACGACGGATTTCGTTGGACGAAATCAGGAGATTCGAGGCTTGGATCTATGTCAAGGATTGCGGGAGTCACGCGTCTCATCATCGCGCCCGCAAGTGCTGTCTCCGTGGATCGGACTTGAGACAAGAGGATCTCTTATTTTAGAGATCTCGTGATCGCAACCACGCTTCGAGAGGTATTCCTAACACTTTGTGGTTTGATGAAACGATCCAAGAAATGTTCTTGTGATCATGTGGGTTCATCGTTTATAAATTTTTTTTAAATTCCGCTGCATCTCGCGACTAGTGCGACTAGTCGCCCCGATCGTATGAGATACGATTGTCACGCTTCCGTGATGCGCTTGAGGATTCTCAATATCCTTCACTTTCCTCATATAAAAATGCATAAATCCTCCCACACTGTTTGAAGCTCGCTTAAATGGTTGCTCCAGTGGCACCACAAAAGTAAACTACGTTTAGTATTTACATGTGTGTCCTCAGTGGACTGTTTTATAAGAAAATTATAACTTTTATTTTTATTTCAGTACTTCTATCATGTTTATGTCGTGGAGTGCTTTTTTTAAGCATTTTTATGATTTCAATTTTGATGGGCTTGTATAGATAGCCTCATTTATGTTGAATTTCTCACAATTCTTAAATCTTGCAATATTTATCTCGAACAAATTTTGTTCTTTTTAACTTATTTTGATAAAAAAATTAAATTTGTCTATTTTTGGTAGAATTAGGAGGGGGAAATTCACTACGATGTGCCTTCACATATTTGCCTTCACATATTGAACACTAACCTCTTTTAGTTTGGACAAATATTACATTATTTAAATTAAAAAATCAAACTAGGTTTTTTCTTAATTAATGTTAAGGTCATCATGTAATATATTGTTGGTTCCATTTAACCATATATTCCATTTATGTACTTATCACCATAATTTTTGTTTGGGAAAATGTTGTTGCTAGATATTAAAAAAACTCTAAAACTACTATCTACCTTTTTATTATATAAATCCAATTTTTTATCTAAAAATTCTTTAAAAAATCAAGATTGTGTATCTCTAGTATATACATAACCCATCCAAAATATATTTCCTAAATTCCCTATATTTTTTGATAAAATCTAAAAAATATTCCTTATTTTCTAAAAAAATCTACAAAATTTAAAATTCCCCAAATAAAATCCCATTCCATGCTTCTTAACTTCCTCTATTGTTTAAAAATACCTTAATTATTTTGTATCCTTTCCTATTATATTTATTTATTTTCTTTACTCTAGGTATCTACTTGGATTAATTTTCTTTGTTTATAATTTCATAAAATACTATAAAAATCTAAAAATCTTAAAAACACTTCCCCAAGCATCTTCTCAATAAAAATTTGAGAGTATTCTCCCTTCATTTTTCTATATTTTATAAAATTAGTTTTTAATTAAAAAACTTTAAAAACTTGAAAACTAAAACTATTTTCTTAAAAATAAAAAATCTTTTATATTATCAATTAAAAATAAAAAATATAAAAGGAAATATAAAAATGTAACTCAAAACAAAATTTTAAAAGTAAGAATCAAACAAAAAACAAATCAAAATCACTAGCAGCTCTATTATTGGTATTTGTTTTGCACTTATCATGAGCTAAAAATGAACTTATGGATCTCAATGAGTTTTCCAAAACCCTCTTTGATCGGATCGGTTCGAGTCTTTATTCTAAATAAGTTCATGGTAACATATGCATATGGAATTAATGATTTAATAAGATTCTAAGGGATTAGAATGGAATTAGGATTATAAAACAATTCTATCTAATGATGAACCACATGGGTGTCGCGTTATGTGACATATAAGTACACTAAATGCTTCAAACTCCCAAGTGCTAGAGGTATATAGCACGATATTGATGTTTGTGTTCATTGTCATTGTCTAGTAGATGAGATTTTGCATGGCTTTAAATCGTGATATTCCATAGGTAAGATTTCATGGTGACTAATTAGATTAGAGTTAGGTGTCGCAAGGGATTTTATATCAAAGTTTGAGATGCTGATATCTCATTAGTCAACCCGAAAAGAGATATATCTAGGATATATCAACAATATCGATAAGAATAAATGGCTTAAAAAGGTGAATTTCTCGTAAATTATGATCATCTTAGTTCTTAATATAATAAATAATATAATATTACACATATATAAAAGTGGGGTGTGTTTATCATCTCAATACACATTATATCGCACATATCTTTATTGTCAATGTTGAGTATGCTGACTATTGAGATATATTAGAAATCAAATAAACAAGCAAATGAGAATAATAACATATAGTTTTTAGAGAACATTAGAGATGGTAATCATAAATTTGAATGAAACAAGATGAATTAAAATAGATTAGAAACTAAAAGTTCTACTTGAACTAAATAAAATCAATATCAATTAGAGTATGCGATGGATATGTGATTATGTATCATTAGTTTACCGCTACTTACTGAGTATCAATTATTAAATATCAATATAGTAACATTTGTAATATATGTATGTGAACTTTTTGTTAGGGCAGCAGTAGATTGATGGTGGATAAGAAATAATTTAGAGGGAGAGAGTATGGCTCAATGCAAAAAGTATATGTGAACTTAGGAACTTCTTTTCATTAAAAGTTGAACTTGCATACGGGACTTGAACTTTTACAAGAAGAAGACTTATAATTTTTCCAACAAGGACTTACAAAACTTTGAAGGAGGACTCTTGTGTTGGTAGTAGATGTGTTGTGCCTTTTCTTATGTTATTGTAAAATGGGGATCTCTTGAGTGGTAATTATAGGCCCTCCAAGAGGGTGGAGAAATTTTGGAAGATGTATCTAGAATCATCTTCCATGCTTATCCTTTAAGAAAGTATCTAGATAATTTGGTAGGAGGTAGAGAAATATCTCGATATTTTCTCTACGTCTCTCTTTTCTAGAATATTCTCTCAAGTATGCTTTCTCTTAATTATTTGAGTGGAGAACTTTAGGCCCATAAGTGTAAGAGTCCATTAGTGATAACAATTCTACATGGACAAAATTACAAATTACATATATTTTCAACACCCCTTCTTAATTTGTAATTTGCATGATCCGTCTGAGTGTTGGAACTTTTTATTGGAAGTGGTCTTGTAAAAATATATGTAAGTTGATCTTCTGTGTCGATGAACTCGAGCTTCATATCGCATTTCTCCACTAGCTCTCATACATAATGATGATGGAGTTAAATATGACTTATTCTTCCATGAAAGACTGGATTTTTTGCCATAGCAATGACTGACATGTTGTCGCATAATATAGTTGTTGAAAGAACATTTTCTTCTTGAATATCATGAAGATTTCTTCTCAGCCACACAGCTTCACATGATGTACTTGTAACAGAAATATATTCAGCTTCAGCAGAGAAAATGGCTATAGTCTTTTACTTCTTACAACTCCAAGATATGACTTTAGATCCCATACAAAATAAATAACTTGACGTGCTTTTTCTGCCATCTATAGATCCTGGTCAATCACTATCTGAGTAGACTTTGAGAGAATTATTTTCTTCTGAAGTATATCTAATTCCAAAATTCTTGATACCTTGAACATAGCGAAGATTCCTTTTTGCAGCTGCATAATGAAGCTTGCTTGGCTTGCTCAAATATCTTGATACAAGACTGATTGAATATACTATATCCGGTCATGTATTAGTTAAATATAATAAGGATCCTACAAGACTCCTATAACGATAACCATCAACATCTTGAGCTCCATCATTTGCCGAAAAGAAGCCATTGGAGTTGCTTCTGATTTGCAATTTGACATATGAAATTTCTTAAGAAGTCATGAATATATTTTTCTTGAAAGATGAATATTTCACCTTTTTGTTGAACTTGAATACCAAGAAAGTATCTCATAAGATCGAGATCTGTCATTTCATATTCTTTCATCATTGCTTCCTTGAATTTTGCAATCATCATGAAGGAATTGCTTGTATATATAAGATCATCAACATAAAGGCATACTATAAGGAAATTCTGCGTACCTGCTTTCTTCACATAAAGAGATGGCTAATTAGGGCTTCTTAGAGATCCATTATCCTGAAAATATTTGTTGATTTTATTATTACAAGCTCTTGATGCTTGCTTTAAGCCATACTATAAGGAAATTCTGCGTACCTGCTTTCTTCTTACTTTTACTAATTAGTTGCTAATTTTTTTGTAGTATCAAACACAATCATTTATTTTACATTTATATCTAAAAAATTATTATAAAATATATATATACCATAGTTTTTTTAATAATAGGTCTGGTAATTTCGAAGGTCTGGAGTGTCCCCTTGGGATTTGAACATAGGTCCTTTAAGGTGTAGGCATACTACACTACCATCAGATCACTCCTTAGATTCGTATATACCGTAGTTAATGGTATAATTGCCTTGTTAGTAGTTAGGGTCAATATTCGATCAACACCTTTATAGAGGTTTATAAGATTTTGAGTGAAATATATTTTTTATGACAATAACAACAATATACATTGTGCATCATTGGTGATGTAGTAACATATGTGTCATTTGTCATTATTTCAAAATCAAATAGAAAAATTTTTAAGTAATTTAACGACAGTTTTGGCTCTAAAAATCATTAGGTGGCATCATCAAGATCAAATACTATCACCTGTTTTTTTTCTTAGAAGGGGATTACAAAGTTAGGATGACCATCTGCTACGCAATATAAGTCATGAAAGTGGTCTGCTTCAACCAAATCAAACAAAAAGGAATGACAAATCTCATAACACAAGACATCCATTTTCATTCTCTTTTACAATTCATCATTCTTATCACATTGATTGCCTTTTTTATTTTCAATTTGGTATTTTTTTAATTTGTTAAGTTTTAGAGTGACATGTTATAATACCAATTCTGAAATCTGAATCATAGACAACCCCCGTAAACATATAGATTCTTTATGGAAAATATCAAACAGAGCAAGTTATTACCACATTTTATACAACTTTACGAATATTAAATCAGAGTGATCATAGTTGGATTCTAATTTAATATGAAACATAAGAAAAAAAATTAGAATAATATGATAACATTTCGAGAAATTATAATAGAAACTATCAACTTCAATTGTTCACATTTTTTAAGTAAGAGAACAAAATCCGATTCATTATATAACAGAAGCAATTTAAATTAAGTTTATAAGTTTAACATAAATATCAACTAACCTTTGGATGAAGAAACAAGAATTGATGTTAGTTATTTCTTCCCTACATTAATGCTACTCCAAATAGCACGGGGAGGCCTGGATAAGAGAAGAGACGCGAGAGAGGAAAACCCAGATGCTATTTATAGTACTAATTTGTAATTTTGATTTACTTTTTTCTCTATGTTAAAATTGATAGGCAATTACTTTCTCATTTAGGGAAAGACGTCTCCTAAATAATAGGGATAGAAGAGAACAACTCCTAAATCCTACGGACTTTTCCGTCCCTGATCCTCCCCCTCTCAGACTCGTCCGCCCCTGCTCCTCCTCCTTCTCCCTTCTCCAGTGCTCCCTCCTCCTCCTTGCCCACCCTCCCCTCCAACCTCTCATCCACTACCAACCATACCTCCGCCACATTTCTCGTCACCCATGTAGGGAAGAATACCATTCCCTCCTTCATGTTCCTCCTCTCTGACGCCATTTTGAACATCATCATCACGTAGTTGTACACATTCGTCTTCGTTATGGTTCGCTCTTTTTTGATGTGTAGGAGGATTGTTGCTGTGGATGAATTTCCGTGCATCGACGAGGACGACGTAGGAGGAGGCCGGAGGGCTTGGGGAGATGGAGGAGGGGTCGGAGGAGGATGATGGATGGGGGATTTTTTGGACAATTATGACCCTCTTAACCTCACCATGATTTGAAAAAGTCGTGGTTAAGTTCAACTCATTAACGGCTAAAGTAATGATGGGGCACGAATAATAGAACAATAACAAGTCGGAGGCATAACTGATATCCCAAAAAGAGAGAGAGAGAGAGGCATAACTGATATTACAATATCTTAGAGGGACGCAACTGATAAAAATCATTTTTTTATGATACTCCTAATGACGTTTTTTTAAGAGGATTTACCATGTGTTTTTATGATAGTTACAGAAGGTAATGAAATAGGAGAAAACTGATTGGTTACCGCATCCAACAATTGTCTTTCAATGATATTGTTGTTATCATAATCACGGTGGAAGTTGTTTGATTCACTCATATTAATGTCATCCAAATTGATATGTACAATTGAATCGAGAGGAATAGTCACAATATCCGAGAGATTCGTATTATACACGTTCTTGACCATGGGTAATCACTGGTTAATTATACTAAATTAGCCACAACATGTAGGATTACAACACCAATAATTAAGTTAAGTGAATGAGTTAATTGAACACCAAGCTAAGGATAAATGAATGAGATATTAGTTAATTATTGAACACTAATAATTACATTAAGTGAATGAGCTTCCTATCAATGAACTAGTTCCTCTTCAAGGATATCTTCACTGAGGAGAGGATAAATGAAGTGGGTAACAAGTTTGACAAAGAATAGCTGATGCATACACCAAGCAGCAATCTCAAAAACAATAAATATTTAGTCAATTGATAATCCTTGTTAAATTCTTGTAAACAAAGTATTTACGTTAAAATTATGCAATGATATGTCCATTCTGGCATTGGCTTGATGGATTTGACACCCTGAACCACTTTGATGCACCTTTTTTATCCTTTTGTTCAAGCGCATGCACACACCAGACCTAATATGCATGCATACAAGTTTTAGAATGGATATGAATGTGTAGGCCTTATGTTGTATAAATTGGTGCATTAGCAAAATGGATGGGAATATATGCGAAAAATCTTCCTCTAATCTTATGATTTTGTATATAAAGGTCCAAACAAAGGTCCAAACATGTAATCAACCACAATCATAGAGAACACATGATTTACACAGAAAATCCCCACTGATATCGTGGATAAGAGGTTCCACCATGATGAAAAAATGGAGTA
This sequence comes from Ottelia alismoides, assembly GCA_037367405.1. NCBI lineage: Eukaryota > Viridiplantae > Streptophyta > Magnoliopsida > Alismatales > Hydrocharitaceae > Ottelia > Ottelia alismoides. Next base: position 133,904 of record JAZKJV010003514.1, on the reverse strand, counting down.
CATGTGCAAAACCCTATGAGGCACTGCTCTCCTGAAACGAGACTCTCATATAACCCACACCTTAACCCTGGAACACACACACGTACATGCACGCATACACAGGCACACACATGCACACGCACATACACGCATACATGCACACACGCACACGCACGCACGCACACACACACAGACTCTTATATAATAGATCATGTGCCCACTAAAGGTGTAATGAGCACACTCATTACCAATATTTTCTAACATTTTGAGCACAATACATATGGTTTACAACCATTATATCATATTCTTACTATTAATAACCATTTTTCACAAAAAAGTCTTAAATTCATACGAAATGATTGTATCTTTATTTATATTACTAATGTCTATTTTGTTCTTATTAATGACCATTTTATATGAATTTAAGGTTTTATTTTTTAAAAATGGTTACTAATAGTAAGAATATGATAGAACAGTTGTAAACTAATAAACATTAAACTCAAAATGATAGAAAATATTTGTAAAAAATGAGTGTACTCATTACAACTATAATAGACACAGAGAACATTGGATAAGCCCATGTATATAATATAGGAGTTAGAGAGTGCATCAAGGTGCATGAAAGTCTACATGCATCAGTGCCATAAACATCCATTTTTATTTTTTTAATGAATACTTGCATGATTTACTTAGAATATTAAGTGGATTATGTGTTTCAAAACAGACATTTCTAACATGTCCATCTCTAGGGGGTCGATTTCAGCAGTTCTAACCGTTAAAATCTGACTGTCTTGATGGATAAGTTAAAAGTCTCGAATTAAGTTCAACTTTGAATGACGTCATGGTCATATATTGTGATCTAAATTGACTAAAGCTTTATTTAAAAATAAAAAATGGATGTTTGTGGCACCGATGCATGCAAACTTATATGCACCTTGGTGCAAGCTCCCCAAGGTCATGCACCGATGCCACAAATGCCCATTTTTTAGAAATGAAATGTTTGAGGATTTACCTAGAATTGTTAGTGGAATATGTGTTTCAAGTTTTGTGTAAAACATATATTCCAGACATGTCCATCTGGAAGAGCCTAATTACAGCAATTCTGAGACAGATAAAATTTCACAGTCTTGATTGATGGATTAGAAGCCTCGAATTATGTTTAAATTTGAATGGCAACAGTGATATATTGTGGTCTAAATCCCATATGATTTCATTTCAAAAAAATAAGAAAATTAGATGTTTGTGGCACCAATGCATGTAAAGTTACATATAACTTGTTGCAAGCCTCAACCTCATATATATTGTTGGACATGCGAGCCCACGGCGAGCCATTATGCAATAAATATTATTGCAAATATCATTTCCTGGTCTGAAATGAAGAACTAATTTACATAATAGGTCCATTAGTACAATTAGGATTATGTACCATGGCTATCTTAATAATCATATAGTTGTTGATTCAATTGTTGAATCATAGAGATTGGTGTCTGGATGAAAATCTAAAGAGTTAGATTGAGGACTCATCAAGCACCAACAAATGACTATTAAGAGAGTATCTCCAGTATGAGAAGGAGATGGCAATCCTTTCTCTAAAGGCTGATATTTGTCTGACTTCTTGATGCAGGTCCTCTGCATAGGAATATAGATTTAGAGGTGTCAGATTAGCTAGGTCAAAGAATTGACTTAACGAGATCGAGATAACCAGAGACCAATGTCGTATGCTGTCACGATATAGGCACACATCCTCTGACCGGAGACAGATGTGTTAATATATGTCTGAGTATGTATATTTGGCAGACCAATAGGTTGATGACCTAATCAAGGTCTATACGCAGGCGCGCTGGTATCCATACAAGGGCATATGAGTAATACGATCTCTCAAAAGGATCATACATGTTCATTTACTGAAGCAGATGACATGAGCTTACTCATGAGATATTCAGAAGGATCAAATTCCGTGCACGATCATCTCGCTTTGGAAGCTTGACTGAATTTGTAGGTTTGATATATGCTTTTGTAAAGTATATGATCAACATCTGAGTATGATACATACTTTTGGAAAGTATATGATCAATACCAACTGTCAATAGTCGATGAGAAGTTTAATGATAAAACCCTGAAGGAGACAGTTTAAAAGAGATCTAAAACATCGGGTTTATTCTTGGTCTTTCAGTATGAAGGATGTACAGGTATTAGGAATACCTGAGGGTGATGAGATCATAAACGATTATATAACCATGACGCTTCCATTCCTAGGGAGTGATGAAACGGGTCTGGATTTTAGTGACTCCTCTCATTAGAGAAGTGATCTAATCTTGGTCCAAGTTTTGGACAGTGATCTGAATGTGATTCAGATGCAAAGAGAAGCTTGGATCTATGATCTTGATTTAATCAAGCATCTGTGGGAGGTCTCCGAGATCTGGATTTGAGATTTGATCTCATTATCCAAGTCACTATATGTGGAATAATACAATCGCCATGTCGTTATCTCCAAGTATCCGCAGAGAAAGCACATTATCATTGAAAGAGTTCAAGGATAATTTCATTGCTGATATATGTATCCGAGCATTGAGAAAATTGATAATTAGATGTGATTTAATTATCATGAATAATATGAATTTGATTTATATTATAAGGAGAATTATCTTAGATAATTAAATGTGATTTAATTATCAAAGATTTGAATAATGCGAATGTGATTTATATTATTTGGACACATGAGAATAAAGATCCAAGATGATTAGACGTGATTTAATTATCATGGGTATGAATAATGTGGACAGTACTATCCATACTAATCATATATATTATAAATGCAATTTATAATATATAAGAGAGAGGTATTGGTAAATAACATTTACAATTTAAATGTTGATGTGAATTGGATTCACATTGGATAATTAATTGAAAATACAATTTACATTTATTTTGGGTTGTGAATGTGATTCACATTCTTTCAATGTCATGATTGAAATTGTTACAAAATAATTTGGAATTATTTTTTATGATTAAATATGCAACAATTGTTGTTGCATAATTTAATATTGGAAAATCTCCAAGATTTGATCAATAAGAAAGAGGAGTATCCCCCATTTACATACATGGGGTGGGTGACACATGGAGTGGGACTCCATGGCCGTCCACTCCATACATGGAAGGGGGAGGGGGTCTCCTTCCTTTATTTTCTCCACAAATTGATTTATATCAAATAAAAATTATATTGCATATATTTTGATTTATTTAAATTAATAATTATTGGTGGAAATATTGGATCCACAAATGATGGCCAATTGATTGAAAGAAACACAAATCAATCTCATCCATTGGATTTGTGTGCACATGAATTGGGATCCATGGAATCCAAAAATACTATATAAGAAGAGGCATCCCTTGCTCTTCTAAGAACAACAACAACAACATATGCTCTCTCTCACTCTCTACATGTCCTCTCTCTCTCTCTCTCATTATGGTCATCCACCATAGAGCCCTAGAGAAAGTCACCGTCGTCGCAGCATCGTCATTATGCTGCCGGATCATTTGTTCGTGGATCTCCGTCTCCTTAGGTGCACATCGCTTGTGAAAAAAATGGCGTATCTCGTGTGACGAGATCAAGAGATTCGTCGCTTGGATCATCAACATGGATTGTGAGGAGCACGTGTTTCATCAACGCGCTCGCAAGTGTCTCCTCCAACGGACCAGACTTGAGACATGAGGTCTCTTTGTTTAGAGACTCGATCGCAACCACGCTTCGAGAAGTAAACATAATACTTGTTTGTGGTTTAGATGAAACGATCCGAGAAGTGTTCTTGGATCATGTGATTTCATCGGATTAAAATTTTTTAAATTCCGTCACCTCGAGCAACTAGTGTGACTAGTCGCTCACGGTCGCATACGATGCGATCCTCACGCTTCCGTGATGCGCTTAAGGATCTTCTCATATCCTTCATATATAAGGGATTCTTCCAATAGGCAACAATCCTTCCTAAGTTCAGGAAGGTTGCCCTCTTTTTGTATAAAACACGGGCACTTTAGTAGAATACATATACAGATTGTATTATAGATATACATTATAAATATAAATCCACAATCAAAACTGCACATTATAATACAAATATTAAAACTATGCGTTATAATACAAACTGTATATGTATTCCACTAAAGTCATCGTATATTTTTTTACAAAAAAAGGGTCAGCCTTCCCGAACTCACGAAAATGCTACAAAGATTATACTGATTGGAACATCTCCAACAGTACTTCATAACTCTTAATAAAACAGTTCTTTGTTAACGACTTATATATTGTATATATGATTTGAGCTATGCGTATATTTTTTGTGCTTGATCAAAGCTAACAATATGATATTTATTCTCTTGTAAAGTATTGCAGAGATCATCGCGAGACGTAGTTGTCATCTGGAACCCAAGAAACCAACAGATACAACTGTGGATATGCATGTATGTCTTCCTCTCTGGATCCTACTTAAAAAGTTTTTAATCTATTTAATCACCATTAAATATTATCAGTATCTGAAGCTGAGATTAGAAAAAGGAACCAATTCTTTACCGTCAAACAGTGGCTGTGACTCCTAAGAAAGAACTTCTTGGTGATTTGAGGACAGCCTTTTATTTGTTTACCAGTATTTGTTTTCTGCATTCTTGTTACCCAAACAAAACACATGATCATTTCTTCTGAGGAGATCCGACCTGAACTTCTCAGGCAGAGGGAGCTGCGGTCACGGAGTCGAACGAATCGATCATGGATACAATACGGGAAGCGAGGTAAGTAAATATATAGGCATTTGATGCAAGACAAACATGATTGAGTTCCAAATCTCATTCTTTTATGTTACATATCGAAGAGAATTGGGAGCTGAACAATTACAGAGACTGACACTCGAAGAACTGCAAAAGCTAGAGAAATCACTGAAGTCAGGACTGAACATGGTGCTTCAGGAAAAGGTTATCGTCATGTTCATCTTCTTCCAGATAACACCGTCGATTCTTTCTTAATCCGTGACGCTTAAATATGCAGGATAAAAAGCTAGGGGAAAAGATTCGCGATCTTCGAAAAAAGGTAAGGCCTCGGTTGTTGTCTAAGGATATTAAAGATATGGTGTGTGTTCGTGACTATAAACATATTTCATTTTCTTTTTTTCATGGATGAAATCGTCATTCTATGCTCGATGATGATTCTTAAAAAGTTTCATAAGCATCTGATTTCATTTCTTTCTATTCGGTTTCTTTGTCATGAATGATTGCATATCTCATTCACAATTCCTACCTATGGCATTCATTGGGCTTTCGTTTCCTTATTTAGTATATGTATTCCCAATTTTGCAATTTCCTCGCAATACAAGTTATGTATAAACATGATATTTTGAAGCTACCAAATATGATTTGGATTTCCTTTGCATGGCAGGCACACTGCAGTTATTGAAATGGGTCTAACAAACCCGCTATTCAAACACCAAGTTACCGACATAGTCAACTACTAGTTTAACCCTACATCGAAGTGTATTCAGAATTAATGCATGTTTGGAAAATGTTGTCAGTTATTAAACGCTAACTGGGCGGGGAGATCTTTATAATCATCTTCTCTATCACTAGATTTTGTGTGTTTCTTGAAAAGAAGAAGTTAATCCAAAACAGGGTATGTTCCATGTTTCTTTATGATTACATCATCCATTATACCACTATTTACATAACTCATCCCAGAACAGGGCATGTTCCATGTGTTTGTTTCTTAATTGTTGTTTTGATTTGCATTTGTTTTACATGTCCTCCGTACTTATGTCAGCTAATATGAGCGAAATCATAGATATCTATCACTGTTTTCAGGGCTTGCAGTTGATGGACGAACATTCAACACTGAGACAGCAAGTAATGCTTCCATTTTCTGTTTGTCTGTTCTTGGTTTACAGTAATCTTTTCATTGCTCTCAAACCATGATTTATGATACATTTAGTTTCTCTGTATATTTAGTGTGTATTCATAATATTCTGTTTCATATAAACGTCAGATAATCACAGTCCTGGTCTCTATTTTTTTTCTGTACAAACCTATTACTTGATGATTTTGAATAGCCAAATGACAAGAATCTGTACATTAAACAATCCTACATTTTACAAAAAAAAAGAAATAATCAACTACGTTAAAACACATAGTTTTGATTTTATAACTTTAATTTATTACAACGATATGGTTTACTTGACTAGTAAGTCTGTTGTTTTATCCTGAGGACCAATCATTGCCAAAAGCTGTGTGAAATCGCTTTATTTATTTGATGCTGAAGTAAATAATTTTGGCTTTCTAGTTGGGATGGCTTTGTTTGTCAAGCTTATAATTGGCTACAAAATCTGGATTACGAGAACGATAACTGACATAAAAATGCAGATCATAGATTGGAGTAGAGAGAACAAAAGTGGGATCGACGCAGAGAACATGGATCAAGCTCTCAGCTTACATTCGGATTACGTAACCAGTGCTGCGAACTCGAAAGGAGCATCCGACCATGATGATGTCTCGACGATATCGTTGAATCTAGGGTATGAACCTTGATACTACTTTCAGATTTGATAAATTTACAAATGCAATGTTGCCACCAGATGCACTAGTAATTTTTGGAGCAGGTGAATGATCAAGGGACCCTTTTGTTACAGATTGACGTTGAACTGAATGTCGAGGATGGACATGGAAAACGATCGATGGATTTTCAGATAACACGAACAAGTGCAGGGTAATGATCTGATCTTTGAATAAGACTAGTACATACGTTGATTCGAGCGGTTTCTACGCATTGCTCGATAATGGGTTGCTTGCTTAGTATTCTAAGTCTTGATGTCTTTTTTCCCATGTTTTTGCGTTTGCTTGGCATTCTAAGTCCCGAAGTCTTTTTTCCCATGTTTTTGCGACAGTTAATTCTGTTGCTCAGCAGGTTTTTCCAAAATCAGAACTGTATTTTAGGGCTACTGGAATTATCACTGTGAACATTTGGGATATAACGTTGTTTGAATGGAATCATATCAGATTCTTTCTATATTTAGAGGCATCTCTGAGAATACAATAGATCTTATAACTGTGAGAACTACTGCAGGATTGTAACAATTACGACTCTTGCAGGAGTTAGAGTAATAATTCGAATATAATAAAGCTGTATCTAACATAAACTCCATTGGGAAGATTTGATCAGATCCGGCTGCAAGTAAGAGGAATAATCAGATCTTTCTAGAGCCCTAATTGATTAAGATTGGTTGTTGGAGTTCATCTTGAAATTAGGATTGGTTCACTACAACACTACGGATCTGTAGCGACGATTTTTTAAGAGAACAACGAATAAAATGTCGCTAAATCAACTCGTAACGAATTATTTACATCGCAAATTAAATAGTGCTCTGCTTATTAGTAGGAATAGCCTGATTGACAAAGCTCACTATATATACTTGAGCTGTTCAGAAAGAATTTTTTTTACTTTCGAAAGGCGTTCCTTTAACAAGCTCACTACATGATCAACATTGTTGTCGACTAGGTTGTATGTTTGACTTCCTCTTTTTTATGATGGCAAATTAAAGTTCATGATTCCAACTGAAAGTTATTAAACTTATTTAGGTATAATACGAATGAATTGTAAAGAAAATCGGAAGTTGGACTATGGGTTTGTAAGTATATTTTTACTCGTATTAGTTACTATATCTCAAAATTGAAATGTTGGTATTCACTATATTATGGTAATCTATGACATGAATAAAATGCAAAAGAAAAAACAATGAGTAATTGTACTTAAACATGCATAAGCAATTACGACAAAAATAGTTATTTATTACAGGTTTTTTTATCATTTGTGCTCTTCTGGGATACTGCAATATTGGAATATCACTTATGTTCTCGACTTCTTCTGCAATGATCTGGCCCTTGGGTTAGTTGACATACATCCCCATCCCAAACGGGAGTTAACTTTGGGGATACAAGGGTAATTAAATCAAAAGTCGAGGGTGGAATTATCTTTTTCTTTCTCATTTTCTTCTTCTTCCTCCCATTCCCCCTCCCCGCCACACCAACAACCCCCGGCCATTCCTCCTCCTCCTCCGACCACCTCCTCTTCCGTCCCTCCCCCTCCAGCATCTACTCCTTCCGACCCTCCACAGCCAATACCTACACTTGTGCCCCTCCCCTTCTAGCTAGGGTTGGGCATCGAGTCGGATCGGGTTTGAGTTGGCACGACCCAAGTCCATTTAAGTATATGGGCTAACAAGTTGGGCCTAGGTCCATTTTATTTTCAAGTTCCATGCCCAGTCCCAAACCCGGCCCAAATAAAATAGGCCGGTTTCGGGTCGGGCCGGCCTAGCCCAATGCCCAACCCTACCTCTAGCGCCTCCTCCAACAACCTCCTCCCCCGCCCCTCCCCTAGAACCCCCCTTCTCATCCGTCCTTCCATTCTTCTTCTTCTTCCTCCACTTTATTTTCTCTCTTTACTCCACCGTCATTCATCTATAGAATCATAAAAATGTTCGTATTTTCACAGTAAATCACATATTGTGGATCTAATGATGATTTTTATTGAATTTTTTAAAAGTTTCATGAACTAATTAACCACAAATTTGAAGCTGCTAAACAAATGCATGAAAATCCCTTGTTTCTCCCCCTCCAACCCTCCTCCTCCTCCCCCCATACCCCTCCTTCGCCTCCTTCTGCCCCTCCTCCGCCTTTTCCCCTCCATCTCATTCGGCCCCTCTGCCACCTTTACCCCTCCCCCTCCAGCCCTTCCTCCTCTGTCCTTCCATTTTTCTTCTTCCGTCTCCATTCTTCTTCTTCTTCCTCCTCTTTATTTTCTCTCTTTACTCTACCTTCATCGTCCACGAAATCATCAAAATGTTTGTATTTCCACGGATAAACTACCTATTACGGATCTAGTAACGGTTTTTATTGATTTTTTGAGGAGTTTTCATGAGCCAATTAATCATAAATTTAAGGTTGCTAAACAAATGCCTGGAAATCTTGTTTCTCCTCCTCCGGCCCCTCCTCCTCCTTCATCACCTCATCCTCCACCCCTTCTCCGCCTCCTCCGGCCCCTCCTCTGCCTTTGCCTCTCTCCCTCTAGCCCCTCATCCTCCTCCTCTATTCTTCCATTCTTCTTCTTCTTCCCCCATTCTTCTTCCTCCTCTTTATTTTCTCTCTCCTTACTCCACCTTCATTCATCCACGAAATCAAAAAAAATATTTGTATTTTCACTGATAAATCACCTATTACGGATATATTTATGATTTTTATTTAAATTTTTGAGGAGTTTTCATGAACCAGTTAATCACAAATTTGATGTTTCTAAACAAATGTCCAAAAATTCCATGTTTCCTCCCTCCAGCCCCTCCCCATATAACACATTGTCCTCCTTCGCCTGAGGCCTTCACATGAGATGCTCCTCACGAGGCTACTCTCCATGATCTATCGATCACTGTCAAGATTATGTAGTCGTGAATCGCCACAATTCAAACCCACCGATGGGAGGAGATGGCATGCAGTTGGTGGAGGAGGCGAAGGAGCAATGAGAGATGGAGGAGTTGGCGGTAGGAGGAGGCGGTGTGGCAGAGGAGGGAGGGTGTTCGTTTTGACACAGACCTTTGTTAATCAAATCATAGTTTGAGTAAACCATGGTATAGTTGAACCTAGTGACGGTGAAACTAACAAAATGACATAAGAGATAACAGTGCAAGAAGTGAGGAACACATGTGATATTCCAACAAAAGGGAGGGGCATAATTGATTTTGCAATATCTTAGAGGGGCATAAGTGAAAAAAAAACCTTTATTATATGTCTTAATTTTACTAGAGGAGTTAAACGTAAAACGAAAACAATGGATATGTTTTGTGCAAACTTGCATGAAGAGTGAAGAGGGTATTTATTGTAAATTTGACAAATAGTTTGTCAATCGACAAACCATTCACCGACATATACCCTAACTAGGAAATTTGCAAGTTAGATGCCTTGACTAGGAAGTTCCTTCCATATCATACACTTGCTGGGAGATGACTCTCTTGTTGGTTGTAAATTGTAATCAACTATCTCAGCTAGGGTGGAGCTCTGGGTTGACCTGACCTGGACCCAACCTTGGCCCGACCCGCAAAAGCCCGGTCCAAGCTCGAATTCGATATATGTGGGTCGAGCCAGGGCCCTCATATTGCTGAAATTATATGTTCGGGTCAGGCTCAATCCGAACTTATGGTGGCCCGGATTTACCCGACCCAACCATCCTCTTTAAGTGTGGGTTCTACATGTGACTTTAAACCCACCCTATATCACATTCTCCTCTTAATCCAAATGAAATACATGCATTTTCCAAACTCTCTCCACTCACCTCCTGCTCCAACAATCTTACCTAAATACCGAGTCCCCAACCCAATTCACAGCTCTCCCCATGGAAATCCCTATGAAGAATTGCCCCAACGTCTGGTGCTAGCTTCACCCCTAGTTCGTAGTGGAGCCGTTAGATTTTAGTGATATTGGGGCGTCAATCTCAAGTGTGGTCTTAAACCTCTTGATGAGCATCATTGGATGGGAAATGATATCCATCCCATCGACATTGAAGGTCCTCGAGATCGGTCCCACCGTCACTGTGATCGTCCTTCTGGTGTTTCTTGCAATGTGGTTTGTTATACAACCATGGAGGCGGTACCGCGTGGATGTTGTATGCGGCGATGATGTGGGGGACATTTTGAAGGAGGGGTTGACGGTACATTTCTTGCAGCATTTTGCATCGTTCATCGACCGACCCCCCCCCCACACCCCCCCCTCCCAAACATTAGTGATGCCCGCAAAAACTATAGCAGATATATGGACCTATCAAATTAAAGAGGAGGCGCGTACTCCAACTAATGAAAGACTTTCTGATTTGTGAATAATGCATGCCAAATTGTTCAAGAAATATTACTACCAAGCTCAATAGATGTGTGTATACTTTATAATCATATGAAAAAAAATCACCACTGTCGGGTGATGTGCAGAAGGATGAGTACAGGTGGGGAGGCACATTGGGCCGGTTTCTCAAATCCCCAACATGCAGCTTTCACCTAATCAAAATGGGATCGAGCCCGGCCTGAACCCGGACCTGATCTCATGGGCCTTGGTCTAGGCTTGGGTCCTAGATTTACCCAAAAATATGGGCCTCGACTCGGCCCAAAGCTCGAAGAAGATTGACGAGTCTGGGTTTGGCTTTCTCGAGTTGGGCCGGATTGGGCTCAATGCTCCGCCGTAATCTCAGCACCTCTACCAATGTACTTGGTCGTCATTGATTATCTCACCATCTTTATCATTGTATTCATATTGAAGCTCACTTAAAACCTTCACCCAAGAGACTCCAAACCCAGTCATCTTCATGTTCAAAACTTTTCTGGAACATTCTAAAGTGTATTTTGTTATAAAATTAATCTCTAGTAACTTAATGGTGGGACATACTAAAATTTAAAAGTACCATGTCTCTCTATTTACCATAATTTAAGAAAAATTTTGGCGTGTTGTTTAAGCGTAAAAACTACAGTCTCAAAAAGTCTCGGTGTAAGGTATCCTCTCTACAATCCCATTGGAGTAACTTCCATTGCTAATGCTTCGAAGGTAATTTACATCATGTACAATACTACTCTTTCTCGACATATCAAAGAAAACTTTTATCTTCTTCAGAGAAATGACCACAAAGACCATAAACCTATGCATAATATATATGAAAGAAAGCCTTTCAATACAAAAAAGTATACAACTTATGAAGCTTGATGAATGACTAAATAGGCTGAGTGGTCCAAATAAAAACTGAATGCTTTAAAGCTTGTGCTCTCAAATTCTTGATGTATATGGATGTAATGATCGTGTTGTGTATTACAATGAGTCTCAAAGGACCTATGTATAGGTTCAAAACATGTTTAGTGTAGGTTGGGAGCATTAGAATAGGCATAATCAAATCTCAAATAGATAGAACTCATGCATCAATAGTCATGCAAAAAATGGTCGATTGAGAAGAAAATTTCTAGAGAACTTGACTAGTATCTCAAGTAGCTGACTCAAATATTCAATAGTCAAAAAGTGTACAAGTTCACAAAGAGATATGAAAGTTGTGCAGGCATCTAGTTTTGTTAATTGAAAGTCACATAGTCGGCTGAACAAAAGTATTACCAGTCTCAAAAAGTGACTTAAAAATGTTAGATTTTCCAACTTGCATGCTTAGTTGTTTGCTAAAAATTAGTTCAATAAATTTGAATGCCAATTTAGTCGACAATAAGATCATCTAATTGAATTTGACAACTAAAATATTGTTAGTTACAATTTCAACTTTTATCTGCTTGAGAAGATTGAGTGATTGATTGAGAAATGAATTAATCACTGAGGTGAATTGTTAGCTAATGAACTCTAAAATCGACGAGGGATCCTATCATACGATCTTGGAGGGTCTGCAGTACCCGACAGGTCGGGTTCGGTAATCGTTGTGTCGACTGCTTTCTCAGCTCTCAGATATCCTCAATCAAAGTGCATCAACAATTAACCCACAATGATGCTCAATCAATAAGTACATGTGAGCTAAAATTTATTATACCCTACAAAATGATATGTATAGTATGCAAGTGTAGGGGTCGAACCACTAAGGAGCAACACGAATAAACCACAAATATTGATAAAAAAGCAATAAATATTTTTGTATTTTTATAGGTATTTTTTATTTTATGGGTTTTTAATATTTTGTATTTTTTAGATTTTTTATTTTATATATTTTTTTGTTTTATTTTAATGTGATAATTTTTATATTTTTTTACAATTTCTAATTTTTAGTTTCCTTTCTTAATATATAAGTAATATAGATATATAATTATATATGGGTATTATGTATAATATAATAGCTATATAGTATATAAATATATAATATAGATATAAAAACCAGAAAAATACCCTAAGGGGCGGTCCTTTTTATTTTTAAAGGTTTTTAATAATAATAATAATGTAAATATATATAACTATATATAATATAGGCTAATATATATAGCTATAAATACTCAAAAGAGGTAAAGTAAAATATTTTTTGCCTTTTTTTATTTTATTCTATTTTTGATGTTTTTATAATATTTTTTGCTAATTTTTTGTATTTTAATAATAATACAAAGTTAAATAGTTATAGAATTCAAAAATAAATAAATAGCTCAATTTTTTTCAAAACTATTATATATAATATATAATATAAATAAGATACATAAATAAAAAAAATGATATTTTTAGGTTTTTCAAAAAAGTTCAATAATTTTTTATAAGGTTATAGGTTTTTTCACATCTAGTATTTTCCTTTTTAACTTTTTAATGGTTTTCGATTTGGAGTTCAAAATAATAATAAATATACTTTATTTTTTAGAATTTTTGAAAATAATTTTATATTTTTTTATTTTTAAATGCAAATAAGGAATAAATGCAATGTTTTTTAATTTTTAATATAGGAAAATATTTTTAATTATCTTGCTAAAAATATATGTGATTCAATATAGGTTTAGGCATTTAAAATTTCCTACAAATTTTTTGATGCAAAATGATGTTTTTAATGATCAAAATACAAGAAATTAAAATCAATGTTCTAATAGAGACCTAAATGTAATTTAAATAAACTTTAAATGTATTCCGGAACATAAATCCAAAGTCCAGGGGCCTTTGCACAAAAATCCCAAATCTGTTCTATTTTATACACCTAGTATGGGTATAAATGCCATATTCAGAAAGGTTCAAGACCTAGATGCAATTTTCCCTAAAAATATAACACTAGATTAAAAACTTTAAGGAATAAATAATAATAATAACACGCAAGGGGGTCTCACATGTATGTGTACGTGAGGTGATATGGCGAGGGACCAATGTGCAAACAAAGCAAGTAGGGGGTTGAAGTGCAAATATTGCAAAAATAAAATAATTGTAGATGAATTTGTTTTTGGACTAAATAATAAAATACAAAAGCCGGGGGATGAAAGTTTGCAAAATATCCCCAAAGGTGCGTAGGAAGACGATTCAGATAACTTCACTTGGACACATATCGCCCTCTCAACGGTTGATACTGCTTCACTGGGAGATCTGATGGTGTGGCATGGCTGAATCCAACGACGAGCTTCAAATTCGGGCAGAAGGAAGATCGGATGGTTGTTTCTCTTCCTGAAGAATAGTTCCAGGTGTGACCTTCGATATGTGATTCCTCCTTCCTCCAAGCATCTCCGACGATGCTCATATGCTCTAATCGATCCTCTCGCGTGTCCGTAATGGCTGAAGGCGTCAAAATGCTCCAAAAACCTCAAATGAGATCCCAAGAGGTCAGAGTACCTCCGACTACCAGGGAACCTGAACTTTGACAAACTTCGCCTCTAAAGAGGTCTTTAAACTCCATAACCTGTATGGTAAGCTCAATAACACAAAAAGGGGAGGCCATGGGGTGTTATTTGGGTGAAATGGGTGAAATGAAGTTGGGGTGGTGCCTTTCAGCGAGTGGTAGAGGTGGAGAGCCGATCTCTCGATTTTGGATTGAATTGGGGGGAGTGGAAGTGCCCGGAAGTGAAGGAGAAGAAGATGGGATGATCAGATGGGGCGGAGCACAGTTGAATCACGGGGGAACTGTGGTCGAAGCAGGGGCTCCGGTGAACTACGATTCACGAAATAGCGAAATAAAAGATAAAATTAATGGAAACTAAGAGCTACGCTACACTAAGATTACTGCTAGGTTAAAAGGAAGTAAGAACCTAGGGTTCTACCTGCAGGATGAGGGAGCCAAGGAGGAGCTCCGGCGAAGATGCACGACGAGCTCGGATCGTCGGATTCTTGGCCTCTTCATCCATGCTAAGATGTTCGGTGAGCTCGCTGTTGTCACCAGCGAACCAAAGAACGAGAGATCTAGGGATTTCGAGGGGACAAATAGGATTAAATTGAAATAAAGGCGGAGGGCTAACATGTATACTTGGCACTCTTGACCTAGGGTTTTAACACAAACAAAGGTTGACTCAATCAGAACATGGGTCCGCATGAAAATCTTTGGAAGACGAAGATATGTGCAGAAGAAATCGAAGGAGTTCAAGGCTTGATTCGAGCCCCAAAAATAAGAGAAGAAGGGAAGGTGTGTGGCTTGGAGCGATCCACAAAGGGGGTGGGGTGTTGATCGAGGTCATCAATCCTTGCCTCCTCATTAGCCCACCCCGGCCAGCTACAAGACAAAACAAAGAAAAAAATATAGAAATAATTCAAAAAGAAATTAAATGATTTTATTTTTTTCTTAAAATATGAAAAATGCTTATTATTTTATGTAGTATTTTACTATGCTTTTTATTTATTTTTTTTGTGTTAATTTATTGTATGTTACTTTTTACATGTAATAATATACGTATATTTACCTATATAATGGGTATTTTATTTTTAATTTCTATTTAGATTTTATTATTTTATATATTTATAACCTATTAAAATATATATTATATTTTCTGAAGTTATTTGTACACTTAAATAACTATGTGTATTTATTATATAGGTATATACATGTATAATTCATTTATGTAGTATTTGTACTTATCCATTTTATTGTATTTTTAGTTGTTTTATCTTATTTTAGTTATGTTCATGTATTCTAAATAATATCTACAAAATTATAAAAATATAAAAGAATGAAAATATAAAGAAAAAATAAAATGATTATTTTATATACTGGTAGATTGCACAATGAGAGCCTAAAATCTAAATTTCACATCTTAACTCTAAATTAAATGAAATCATCTTCATTAAATAGATAATTTAAATTTATGAACAATAAAGGTGAGTTTGGTTAATTTTGAATTGATATGGAGAAGATACATGTCTGGGAAGTTTTCTTTGCAACTTTTTATTCTGATTGTCCAGGGTACAATGTCTATTATTTTTAAGTGAAATAAATTTTGGATTTTTCTTTGGATTTTTATCTATAAGTTTAATGTTCAAAATTTATTGATTTGAGGTATAAATATTAAAGAATAAAATTAGTCCCAAAAAAGATTTATTGAGGAATTAAAAATTAGGATTTTGAGTGATTATTGGCTCTTATCTCCCCCTACTTTATTCCTTCTCGAGCCTATCATCATGAAGCCTAGGTCTCGGGGTTTAGGGTCATTCAATATCTATTGTATTTCGTTTTTTTGTATTTTATTTTCTTTATTCTTTTATTTTGACATTAAATAGAGCATTTTATACTATATTTATAGTGTAGATAGTGGATGTTATTTTACACAAGTTAATGTTATTCACATGCATTTAGCTAGGATTTAAAGGCCAAAATGAAAGAATAAGGTGATGAAATAGAGACTCATCACCCCATATACTTTCTTTACTAGTCCCTAGCAAACACTTATGCCTATACATGCAAAAAAGGAAATAAAGAAAAAAATTTTGAATAATCTACGACTCTTAAACTTTTCTTATTAAAATCAAATATTGGAACTATGTTAAGACCTTTAAATTATTGGTTTTTCGGAACCAAATCAAGGTTAGGAATTGTGACACAACAACCCTTAGGTTCCATAATCTATCAGTCAGTTCTATTCATAGTCACATACTCTTGCTACTTTGAAATGACAGGCCCATGTGTATTAATTTTTTCAGCTCTTCCTAGACAAAACCGCTGAGCTATAAAAGATTCCGCTCTCCTGGTAGCTCATCTTCATGGAGACATATATTTCCTTCTAAGGTCAGGTATCGCTGGTCTTTACAACTGAATGGGAAATAATATAGAAGAATTAAGAAGTAGGAATGGATTAGTGTAGTCTTCATTCCCTCGTGGTCAGTGTAATCGAGTCTTCACCAAGAAGCAGGCTTTTTCTAGAAGCTCATATTTTTGTGGAATTTTTTTGTATAGGCTTCTTATTTAGAATTTTCTTTGACTTTGGATTGCTCTACATTATTGCTTGTGCCCTAAAGGATATAGTGTCTTTTGGTCCTTCCATGTTTTGGGGTCTTAGAAAAGTTGAACCAGCAGACCATTCCTCATCCGAAGCATTGTATCAATCCATCTCCAGTCATTGGATATCATGACTACCAGAAGAAGTGGGTTAGAGTACCGGTTTTGACAATCCCCAAGAATGGTTCTTGAGCCATCCTTGACGAAGCAACCTAGCAATGTTTTGACTTAGACTCCAAGATCTTTCAACAATCCATCTGGGTTGAGCAAAGTGTCAAATACGAGATTTCTAATCAAGCCACTTTCTCAAGAGTATTACAAATGACATGAAGGGTTATAGTTATACATAATGAATCGACTTATGAATATAGTCTCATGGAACCTAAAGAATTAAGTCAACGCGATATGTGTCTCCCAGTTCCAAACCTTAGTGGGTTCGTCTAAAATTAGGCAGATTAAGGTCTATTACCAAGCTCCAATCTTCATACTTTAATTCAGACTTGTTCAATTGTCTTGATCATTTCAAAAAATGCAGATGCTATGTACAATGTAGAAGAAAATATTTTTGTGAAACTATTTTCTATTTTGAACATTTTTGGGAAAAGTTTTGCAAATTTTTTATGCAAATTTTTGGAAAGGTTTTGCATATTCTTATGGGTTTAAGATTTTGCATATTTTTAAGGCTTTTTGAAATAAAGGTCAATGAAAGAAATATGTACATCTATTGTAGACACGAGATTTTCAAGGTTTTATTCATATGAAAATAAATACAATGTCGTCGTAACCCTAAAAATTCCGTAACAAACAAAAAATATTTTTTTATTTTTTCAAGCTCAAATACTTATAGAAAAATGTAGCAAGAGAAATTTTTGCTATTTAATTAAACTGTATAACAAGATGATCAAACTCATGGAGGCTACAATTCCCAAGGGTTATTCTATCCAACGAAATAAATCAATGAAAGAATGAAGGAATCTCAATGTACACTACTCTTGGTTTTTTTATAAGATTTTTGTCTTTTTAATTTTTTTAATTTTTTATTTCTTTTTTCTATTTTTTTGATTTTTTAATTTTTAATGATTTTGATTTTTGCATTTTTTTTTCAAAAATAAGGAACAATATGCACAAGTGAAGAAATACGCACACCACACTCTTTTTGTATTTTTCAAAATAGTCAGAAATATCCAAAAAATTATAGAGAAAATATTCTTAGGTTTTAAAGGCTTTGAAATGTGTTGGGAATTTTTGTAGAATTATTAGATGTTTTTATATTTTTCTAAAAATCAAATAGCGGCAAAAATGATAAACAGTGCACAACCTAGAGTAATTTGCAACTTAAAAATATTTTAAATGCCCAAACTCCTGGAGCCTATTTTTATGCTAAAATATAGATACATATCAACAAACAGGAAGTGAAATCATAATTTTTGGGTTTTTATAGAATTTTCTATGATTTTTCAAAGATTTTTGATATATTCATTTTTTTGGATTTTGAAAAGAATTAATGCATGGAAATTGGATAGGAATTAAAAGACAATAAAATAAAACTAACCTAAATTTTTGGAATTTTTAGATCAATATTCAACTTTTTATGAATTTTTGAATTTCTGGAAGAGAAAATGACACTATTTTTTATTTTTTAATAATAACAAATGAAAATAAAATGCAATGAAAATTTTATCCTAGAATACACACAACAAGAGCATAGTATGATTTTTGGGGAATTTATTGAGCAACAAAAATATTTATTTCACTGAAAAGAACATGCAAAATAATGTCTGGAAAGACATGACTAAAATGCAAATTATTCAATGTTTTGGATTAAACGATAATAGGAAATAAATGCGGGATAATCTTTGCAAATTACCTAAGACTGGCGTGCGTAGCACTTGATGTTCCTTTGTAGGTTTTTTTTTGCAATTTGAAAAACTTCTAGGGGTAGAGTTGTAGTTTGGCCATTTTTTTATTTTTTATACCCTCCCCTAGGGTTCCCTGTTGATCTTTTGTTCCTCAAGATTCAAACTCAAGGCAAAAGGGGGCACCGCCCCTTCTCTAGCCACGGTCGGCGGCTGGAGCGACGGGTGGAGCTTCGCCATGGTTAGGAAGGGGGCTCGCGGCAGTGCGGGCTCAGAGATGGAGTAGTCCACCCTACGGCGGAGAAGGGTTCGTGCGCAAAGGCGGGATCTGGCGGTGGATGCTGAAGGCGGCGGGCGCTGCACCACGGATCAGTGAGTGGGTCACGTAGGCGGGGATACAGGACGCGCGCGGGGGCTGGCGGAAGCTGCTCCCAGGCGGTGGGCAGTGTGCGGGGCTAGCAGAGGCTGGCGGGGCCACAGTGTGAGTGTCGGCCGCTGGTGCTGGCGGGGGTGGAGGCCGGTATAGGCGGGCCTCGCGGAGGGTGTTGGAGGCGGCAGACATCGCTGTTGCGGATTTTTTGTTTTTTTTTAATTTTTTTATAAATAGAACTGTAATTTTTTATTATTTTTTTGCAATTTTTTTACCTGCAAAATATACGTCAGAAATAAAACTTTTATTTTTTTATTTTTTTATTGTAATCCTACAAAACAAATATATATATATATAACTTTTTTTATATTTTAGTGTTTATTCCTGCAACAAAAATGTTAGAGATAAAAACATTTGAAATATTTTTTTAAATTTATTTGCATAAAAAATGAGGATACGAGCATGATGGCTCAATCCAAGAAAATTCGAACACGGAAAAAGTGGGCGAGGTTCCAAAGGAGGTGAGGGATCGGAACCTGGTCTCCAGCCACGATGCATGGTTGGAGGTGAGAGATCGTGTATGATAGAATGTTAAGCGATTAGGTTACGAAGATGACGTGGGTGATCGACATCGGATTCGGAATTAATTTTTGAGGATGATTAAAAACTACGATTAATGAAGATTACGAATGAAATAGTGATGATGAAATTGAAATGACAATTTACACTATGAATAATCTAGATGAAAATCGAGAAGTAAAAATGGATCTCACGAAATGGGGAGCAGATGAACGTTGTGATGGCCTCAACGAAGATCACCTCGCTGTCATTGGACGGCTCGGAGGCTAGGAACCCTTCTGAGACAAGATTTCTCTCAGATATTGGGCTCCTCTCCCAAAGGATTGATCAAGAGGAAATGAGGGAGGAGGAGCTCAATAAAAAGGAGAAAAAAATCAAAAAGAAAATAATTACAAATAAAGATTGTGTTTAGTGGTTAATTAAATTAATTAAATAATTAATTTAAAAAAATAAAATTCGTAATTAAATAAAATAATTAATTTACAAAAACTAATTAGCCACCTTATCGGTAATTATTTAAGATATAAAATCAAATCTTATATACATGGCATGTTTTCAAATCAAATTCTTTCAAAAAAATGTTTTCAAATCAAATAAATAACAAATAAATCAATCAATCAAAATTTCGTAATTATATTAATTTTAGATAATAAATTTCGTAATTATAAGGAGGTTAATTTTATACATATCATATATACATAATGCACATTATACACAGGTACAAATAAAGAAATAATTTTATACAAAATTTTTTATTATAATTTTTTTATTTACTTTAAATTATAGTAAATAATATTTATAATTAGTAAAGGTATAATATGTATAAAAAATAAAATAATAAAAAATGGTAAAATTGCACAAACCACCCCAGAAAATGACTTTTCAACCGTAAATCCAAAAATTATGAAATTATAGCCATTTTAAAGATAATTTAATTTAAAATACAATGGAAGTGAGTTTTTTTTAATTAGAGTTCATATGGAGCCGGAATTGATCTTTCAGTTATTGCGTAGTGGCTTTTTTCAAGTGTGGTTGCTTTTATTCTATACATGATTTTATTTTGCAAACATTTTTATTATTTAGAAAACATTTTTCTTTACAACTTTTGTTTTGAAAATCATTTAATTTGAGGTCAATTTATGTACAAATAATATAGTATAAGTATACAAATATACACATCACACATTTTTTGGATTTTTTTATTAAGGACCCTATCTCTCCCGACTTTATTCTTGATCGATCAGGTCAAGTCTTGACCTTCTATTGGGGTTCGGGTTAGTCTGTATCTATTACATATATACAGTCTTCTTCTTCTTTTTTTATTTTCTTTATCTTTTATTTATTTATTTATTTATTTTAGGTTAAAATGATAATAAATGTACAATATTTACACACAAATGCAAGTTAGTAAGAATATGAAGTTATATTATATACAGGTGTCTTATAAGGGATTTTAAGCTGAAATAAATGAATAAAGATTATGAAATGCAGACATCATCCCCCTATGCTTTATCTTTGCTAGTCCCTTAGCAAACACTTATTTGAAAGAATAAGTGAATAAAAAGAAAAGGAAAGGAAAAATAAAGAAATTAGGACAATATTGAGTATTATACTTATCTTCAATAAATTATAGTATGGAGTTCTGGCAGACCTTTGGATTATTAGTGTGGTGAAACCTTAATGGGAAATGGATTTAAAACCTAACAACCTCAAAGTTCCATAAGACTCCTATTCATGTCTCCTAAATAGTCAGGTCAGAACAAGTCTACATACACAAATTCTTATGACTATGAATCTCTACTTGTACGGTGTAAGTGAAATATAGCTTCTATCTCAAAAGTAGCAAAGAAACAACCTCCCTCAATAAGGTAACTCTAGTCCCCCGATCTAGCAACTCTTTCTTTGAGGAGCGGGTATATTCCCTTGTAAGTTCAAGTGCAACCAGCTCAAGAAGAGGAGATGGAGAAAAATGGACGGTAATCAATGTAGCTACCTATCCTTGGATGCATGACCAGCGTAGCCAAGTCATCCGGCCGCAAGCTAAAAAAAATTGAATTTGAAGCTTTTATTAATTTCTTTTTTTATCCTTGTATATACACTCCGGCAGGCGTTTTACTTTTCAATCAAGCCTGACCACTTTTGGAGATTCTGCATTTTTCTTTCCCTTTTTTTAAATATATACAAGGTGCAACATGTACATAAGGAGTTTTTCCTCTCGAGCTAGTAGACTATCCCTCTTTTGAAGCATTATTGCAACCCCACAACATCCTGTCTTTAGACCTCAATGTTACTAGATCGGGTTGAGATGCATAACCCTCCCTATAGGAAGACGAGAGGTTCCGCCTAGAAGTACTACCCTCGTATGCTACTCCAAGCCAAAAGATTCTGCCTCCTCACTACCTCCTCCATGAAGAGCTACGTGTAGAGTGGTTGTCCAAGATAAGCCACGATCTGAAAGAATCATGCGTGTCTTGTTAAATATTCTACTTAGACTAATCAAGATGGCATGTGAACATAGTCTTATGGACTCAAAGAATTAAGTCGCTAGGACCTGAAAAGTCTTAAGTCCATTTCTTATAAGGTTCCTCTGAAATTAAGTGGATTAAGGTCCAACTACGCTCCATGCTTCAACTTTATTCCAGATTTAGTTTAAATGTCAATACTATCCTGAAAAATGCACATGCAAATGCAAGAAATATGTAAAATTCAAAAAGAAAGCAATTTTTTTGAAACAATTTTCTAATTTTGAATTTTTTTATGGATTTTTGGAAAAAATGATGCACATGTGAAAAGTTTATTAAAAAAAAGGAAAAATGGTTAGTAAAATATATACAAGTATATACAAGGTTTATATATATATATATTGTTTTTGTTGTTTTTTTTGTTTTTTATACACACATGAATTTTACAAATTTATATACATATCCCCAAAATAATTATATCAAAAGTACGAGTTATGTCTAAAGTATATATATAATATATACGCCACCCCCTATACTTAGCTCGAACTATGTCCTCGTAGTGATCAGAGTGACAAAAAACACATAACTCGTGCTAAGTATAGAAAAGTGAAAAGAATCCTATGCTACAATGACTCAAAGAAAAGATGAAAAGAATAGAAGTCGGTGATCTCCCCTATACTTAGTATCAAGTAATCCTAAGTATAGAAGACTATACAAAAGTAGAAAATCCATGAAGAGAATGTACGGACTCAACAGATCGACTTGCTCCCCTATACTTATGGTAGAATAGTCCTAAGTATAGAATATCAACAAGTTGGGGGACAATCGAGAGAACAGAAGTATAAAAACACAAAAGAGACGATATGAACAACATCACCCCCCCCATACTTAGGGTAGAGCATCCCTAAGTATAGGCAACAACAGAAGTGATGAACAGGACGAGTATGAATAACATAAATTGTTCAACACCCCCCCCAATACTTAGGATAAAGCACATCCTAAGTACATCATATATACATGTGGCAAGGGATGAATGATAAAATAGGAGAAGAAAGGATGAAACGAAAGGATATACAAAAGATTGTCAGCTCATGTATCAGACGTAGAAGATGGAATCAAAAGATCATCGCTGATACCACAAATACAGAATCAACGACGGACAGGAATGTATCATGATCTAGATATGTCTTCAGTAATTGTCTGTTCACAACAAATGGATGTGCATCAGATGACAACCTAGATAACACAATACTCCCATTGTCACGCACAGCTCTCACAATAAACGATCCTGACAATTTGCTTTTCAATTTTCCTGGAAACAACTTCAACTCAGCATCAAATAATCAAACTTTCTGAACAGGAGAGAAAGTCTTCCTTCGAATGCGTTTATCATGCCAGCGCTTGACTTTCTCCTCATACATAAGTGAGTTATCATATGCAAAGTCTCATAATTCTAGTAATCTATTCAAATCCAACTTCATGTTCTTTCCTGCCTTCTCATAATCATGATTGCATACACAGAGTGCCCATAAAGATTTGTGAATTAATTCCATTAGAAGGTGTAAAGGCTTTCCATACACCAATCTGTGGGGACATACCCAAAGAAGACTTGTATGTCGTCCGATAAGCCCATAGAATCGAATCAAGCATATGTGACTAGTTCTTCCTATTTAGATGTACAAGTTTTTGCAATATCATCTTGATCTCCCTATTTGAAATTTCTGCCAAGCTATTAGTCTGAGGGTGGTAAGAAGATGCAACTATGTGCTCAATGGTGTACTCCTTCACAAGCTTCTTTACTTCTTGATTAATGAAATGACTTCCCCCATCTGAAATCAGTATCTTGGGAATCCCGAACCATGCAATAATGTGGTCGTTGAGAAAGGAACATACTGTACGACTATCTGCGGCTCGGGTGGTGATAGCCTCCATCCATCGACTAACATAATCCACGGTGAGCAGGATGTATTGAAATCCCTGACTGACAGGAAATGGGCTCATGAAGTCTATGCTCCAAGCATCAAAAATATCATAAATATGTATGTATCTTAGGGGCATGGTATCTTTGGAACCAACAATTCCTCCTATTTTCTAACGTTGAAGCGAAAAATTAAGCGGTCTTGTATTCCACACAAGGCGGGAACACAGTCGTCGAATCGACCACACGAAATCCGGACTTCAAACAACAATTAACCCACAACAATAATCAAATAATGAAAAGCAAGATGTGGAGTTAAAATTTATTATAACTCCACAAAAGATGTGTATAGTGCAAGTAATGTAGAAGTCGAACACATGAAGCAAGCAGGTAGATCGGGGCAATGACTGCTCAAAATGAATGTGATGTATTTATCCACATGTGCTATTTTTTGTGGGTTTTTTATTTTATATTTTTAATTTTATTTTTTATTTTATATTTTTATAATTTCTTTTTAATTTTCTGAATTTGTATTTTCTTTTTTATATTTTATATTTTTTCAATTTTTTATAGATATAAAGCTATATAGAATATATATACAATATCGATAAGAGAGAGATAATATATACAAAAACAGGTAAAAATAATAAACAATACATGAAATAGATATTTTTGGGTTTTATATAATTTTCTACTATTATGGTGATTTTTTAGATAATTTTGCAAATTTTTATAGATTTCTAAAGTCAAAATGCCCAAAATAGGGTTTAAAATAAATACTTGAAATTAAATTGGAGATAAAAAATATCAAAAAGAGTCAAAAATTCTCCAAATTAATTTTTATAAAGATAATAATACCAAGAAAATTCAGAAATAAAAATTATATTTTTGTGATTTTTTAATATTTTTTATATTTTTTCAAAGGTTTCAGGTCTTTTTCAATTTTTATGAGTTTTCTTTTATATTTTTTAGTGATTTTTGGTCTGAAAAAACACATAGAAATTAACAAAATATATTTTTGGGGGAATTTTTCAAAGAGTTTTTATAATTTTTATGTATTTTCTATTGCAAACAGGGACGAGAATAGATGTTTTTTATTTTTTTAAATAATAAATAGCTTCAAATATGCAAAATAAAAATATGGCAAGAAAGAGTGATACAACAAAAGCTTAAGTCTATTTTTGTGGATTTTTTTGAGTTTTATAGAAGCATGAAATAATTAGAGACAACAAGGAGAAACTACATTCATAATAGGGGTATTTTTGTAAATATCAGAAAATACGAGGGCCTAAGTGCAATATTCCCAAAATTTTATAATTGAATAAAAAATATTCTTTGACCAATGAGAAATAAGCAAAATCACAGGGACTTTCCTACAAAATTGCCAAAGCTCACGTGACAAGCACGTGAGCCTAGCAAGGGCATGTTTGTAATTATAATAAACTCTAGGGGTTAGATTGTAAAATGGCCAAAAATATTATAACTGCATTAAAAATTTTGTGAACTAAACACCAATATCAAAAAGGCGGAGGGCCTGGATGTAAAATCGCCACCTCACGTGATGCATCACGTGAGGTGAGGTGGCCAGGACTGAAATGCAATTAATAAAAGCTAGGGGGGCTTTTTGCAAATGTTACAAAATATAAGAATGGAAAATGAAAGTTTAGGTTCTAATATTTAAATACAAAAGTTTGAGGGTAGGAGTGCAAAATACCCAAGCGCCTGGCGGATCCGATGGCAGACATCGCTCCACTAATCCACGTGGCATGCCCAGATGTGATGATGACGCTTCGATTCGGACGACCATGATTAGATCAGCTTCGAAGATCAAACGGTGTGGGGCTGCACGAGATCCAACGGCTCCTGTAATCCACGACAGACAGGGAGGATCGGACGACGGAAAGAAGGCCTGGAGGTACAGGGACGAAGGCCGGTCGGGGCGAACTTCCACCAGCCGATCCACTCCCCTCCAGCATGCTATTAAGCTCCAAAATGGCCCCGAAGTTCCCTGAAGTGGTCCCTGATGCGCTGGCGGCTTCAAAATGCTCCGGTGGTGGTCGGAGTTCCCCCAAGAGGACGGAGAAGCTTGAGGCTCCAGGTGTCTCCGAGGGATCTTCAAAAGGCCTCCAACAGCGTGTGAAGTGCTCCCGAACCTGGCGGAGTGGGCTGGGAAGGCAAAAAAGGAGCTTGCCGGAGCAAGCTCCGACGAGGTGGTGGTGAAGATGTTTGGTTGGGCGACAGGCAAAAGGGAAAGTGGAGATCGATTCCTAGGGATAAGGTGAATATAAGAATGCAAGAAAAAGGCAGGAAAAATGGACCCGGATGGTCAAAGGACCAGATATAGAACGTCAATGGCTGATGGCTGGAGATGGGGTGGATACCTCATGTAGACGCTCGCTAAAGCCGCCTCGAGGATGCTGGAGGGGAGCTGCCACTTCCCCGGTCCGGAGCAAGGTGCCAGGAGGTTCTGGGCAAGGTCAAAGAGGGTTCAAAACTGAGATGAAAGGTTGGGGTATGGTTATGTATAGGATGGTTCTGGCGTGCAAAAAATGAGGCGTATCTTGGAGAATCAATGATGCTCGGTCCAAGATAACATTAGGGCGTGTAAGCTCTTTAATAGAGGAAGAAAAGCTAAGAAGAAATAATCGCGAGAATGTGCAAGATGTGACCTTTAAAAACTCACAAAAATGGGCCAAAACGATGTTTGACACACAACAGAGGGGGGTCAGACAGTTGACCGGAGGTCAACTATCCGAGCCACCTGGTTGGTCCACGTGGACCAACCAGGAAAAACCTCCTGAAAAAGAATTCAAAATTCATTTAAAAATAATAATTGATTTTATTAATTTTAGGTTATAAAATGAAAAATTTTATTATTTTATAAGGTATCTTATTATGATTTTTTTATTTTTTTAGGTTTAAAATTACAAGTTACCTTTTAGGGGCCATATACAAGTATATTCATCTATATATTTTAATGTTTTATTTTTATTTTGTATTTTTAATTTTATTAATTAGGTTTATTAATGTATATATTTATAACTTAGTTTTATACACCTAAATATATTTTTATTGTATTTTCTGATGTATTTTATACAATTGAATAAATAATTGTATTATTTATATAAGTATACATATTGGTATTTTACCTGTGTCTTTTATATGCGTATTTTATTTTTATGGTTTTCTTAATGTGTTTATTCCAATTTTAATATACACATATATTATAAATAATATTTACAAAATTATAAAAATATAAAATTATAAAAATAATGAATAATAAATAAAATGAATATTTTTATCGATACAAGTATACAATAGGGGTCCAAAACCTAACTTTCAAATCGTAACTCCAAAAAATATGAAACCACCTTCATTAAATAGCTTATTAAAAGTTATATACAATTAAATAATTTTGATACATTTCGATTTTTTATTTGAGAGACACAGGTTTGGGAATTTGGGGTTTTGGAATTTTATTCAGATCATAACTTTTTATTTGTGCATTATTTTTGTATGAAATCAATTTTGTATTTTTCTATATTTAATTATCTACAACTTTCATGAAAAAACTTTCTTTATTTGAGGTATAAAAAGTGGAACTAAAAACAGGCCCCAAAAATGAAGGAAAATGAATAAAATAAAAGGTAATTTTTATTGGTTTTTGGCCTTCATCTCCCCTACTTTTTTCCTTGTCGACCTAGTCATCGAGATGCCTAGGTCTCGTGGTTTTGGGTCATAAAATATTTGCAATATTTTATTCTTTTTATTTTCTTTTCTTTTCTTTATTCTATAATTTTGGCATTAAAACAGTATTTTATACACATTTTGTACAATAATGCATGAATGATAAAATACATGAATTAAAGTTATTTACACGTATTTATTAGGGTTTTTAAGGTCAAAATGATAGAATAAAGATGATGAAATGGAGATTCATCATCCCCCTATACTTGCCTTTGCTAGTCCCTAGCAAACACTTATGCAATAAGTGCACAAAAGAAAAACAAAGAAAAGAAAAAGAAGAAAAAGGATTAAGTTTAACTATCAAACTTGTCTTCACAAAGTCAAAGTTTGGAGCTTAAGTTGGACCTTTGAAATTTTAGTGCGGGCGAAACCTTAATGGGAATTGGATTTGAAATCCAACAGCCTTCGAGAATTCCAAAACTCTGCTCAAGTCTCCTCAATAGCCAGGTCAGAATACGTCAACTCATAGACAAACCCTTACGACTATGAATCTGACTCGTACAATGTAAGCGATAGTGGCTCTCCCCAACTGAAATGACAACGAGACTGACTTCTCCATCATAACAACCCAATGATTCCTCAATCCAATAACTCCTTCCTCGAGGAGCGAGGTATTCCCTTCTAAGTTCAAGTAACAACCAGCTCAAGAGGATGAGGTGAAGAGAAGAATGGATGGTAGCCAGTGTAGCTACCTATCCTAAGATGCAAGACCAGTGTAATCAAGTCATCCAGTTACAGGCTCACATGATTTGACTTTGAAGCTCAAGCTTGCTTATTTTTTATACAACATATATACACTCCGGCAGGCATTTTATTTTTATACAGGCATGTCCACTTTTTTGGAGTTTTTTCCTTTTTTTGAAATACTATTTACAGCAGCATTTACATAGGGCATTTTTCCTCTTGGACAAGTAGACTACCCCACTTTTGAAGCTTTATTGCAACCCACACTCTCCTGTCTTCAAAATTCATCATCACTGGACGGGTTGGGGTGCACTTCCCTCCCAACAGGAGGACAAATGTTTCCACTTATATGCATCTCATAACGGTAAATCCAACCCCCTCACCACTCCAACTGAGTTGAGCCAAGTGAAAGGTACAGGTGTCCAAGTTAGGTCATTATCAACAAGAGTCGTGTGTGTGCTTTGAAATAATCTACTTAGGCAGTCAAGAATCTATTGAACAAAGTCTTATGATCCTCAAAGAATTAAGTCAACTAGACCTGAAGTACCTCAATTCCAGTTCCTATAAGGTTCATATTAATTAGGCAGATTTAAGGTCCAACCAAGCTCTAATCTTCGGATTTTACTTAGACTTTTTTAATTATCAAACTCAATCAAAAGAATGCTAATGCTATGCAAATGCTATGCAGAATGTAGAAAAATATTTTTATGATGTAATTTTCAAAAATTTTGAACTTTTTATGGATTTTTGAAAAGGATGATGCATATGCATTTTTTTTCAAAAAGATTTTGCAAATGTTTTTGTGATTTTTAGTTTTGCAAATGTTTTTGTGATTTTTTAAAATAAAATATTTTGGATAAAAACTAGGTACAAATATTTACACAGGGATGCATCTTATATACCAGAAGTAGTTTTAAGAATTTATAAGGGGTAAGTGCTCAGGTTAATAGGTATATATAAAGAATTTTAGTGCGATGTATATATTCCTCAAACTTATTTGAAAAGGGTTTTTCAAACAATTTTGAAAACTATAGTCAAAAATATTTTTTACAAACAATTTTACAAACATGTACACACATTTGAACATCATTTTGCAAAGGTTTTTCAAACAGTATATATAGATTTTTCAAAAGATTTTTGCAACCATATTCCAAACATTTGCAAATTATTTTTCAAACATTTTATTCCATACAAGTAAATAAATTTTTCAAAACAAAACCATTTTTACAAAAGTTGAACTTATTGAACAAAATGTTTTACAAAATAGCTTTCAAAAGATTTTTCAAAAATATTTTCAAACTATTTTCAAACATTTTGCAAAAAATATTTTCACTTGATTTATTAATCAGTAAATACAAAAAGAATTTGAGGAATAATAACATCTTTTATTAAGTGATTATTAATGAATTAGTATTTTTTATCCATATTTATTAATAAAAATACGAAAGTACGAGTTATGGCTAAAGTATATACGCAGTATATACAACCCCCTATACTTAGCACGAGCTATGTCCTCATAGATAAGAGAGAAAAAGAGAAGACATAACTCATACTGAGTATAGGAAAGCCTAAAGAATAAAGAATGAATGAAGAAATGAATGAACGAATAGGAAATTGACCGTCCCCCTATACTTAGGATCAAATAATCCTAAGTATAGCAGACTGTATACAAAATAGGGAGGGTCAAGGATGGGAATGAACAGATCGTACTCAGACTGTCTCCCCCTATACTTAGGGTGAGATATCCCTAAGTATAGACAAGAAGAGGAGACAATGGAGAGAATCAAAGAATGAAAGACTCAGGGTGCACACCCCCCTATACTTAGGACAAAGTACTTCCTAAGTATAGAAGACTGACAAAACGTAGTGACACCTTTTTGGTAGAAAAAGAAAATAGAAAAGGAAAAGAAGAAAAGAAGGAAAGAGATCAGAAGATGGAAGAAGATATAAGAGGATGTGCACACCCCCCCATACTTAGGACAAAGCATGTCCTAAGCAAGACACACACGAGAATGGGGTGGATGAGTAATACGGAAGATGGAAAAGAATTAATATACAACATAGATGGATGTACACAGGATCAAGAAGGTAGAAAGTGAACCTTCTTGCGAGACCGCTGAGGAATGGATCTGATATGTTGCAGGTTGACATCGGGGTCCTCGATGACACTACCCAATCAGGGTTGACACGGTGAAGGTCCTCAGTGGTCCTAGAGTGAAGAGGCATATACGGGTGAGTGGAAGAAGTGTGGTCAGGTCTGGCCTTGGGGGTCTCGCTGATGTCATCGTGAAAAGGGACGAACTCATCATTGGAAGAAGTGTAGTCAGTGTCGTCTTGCGAGGTGTCATCCAGGTCAAAACCAAAAGGAACGAACTCATCAGTGGAAGTAGTCGAATCATGTTCGTCCTCAAGAATCTCAATCGGGTCATCCTTCTCATCAAAAGGCCCGAATTCCTAGATAAAAGCAACCAAATCAAATTCGGCATTGGTCTCATCAATATCTAGGTGGACAGGAACGGACTCATTAGTGAAAGAAGTCGAACCATGTCCATCCTGTCTAGTCTCTAAATCTTCTCTCCACTCTAGGGTATCAATCGTGTGAATCCCACGGATGTCATCAACACATCGCCAAACACCATAAGAAGGAACTCCGAGGTCCATGCTTTCTGAGTCTTCCTCCATGGGGAGGAATTCTCGGGTCTCAGTCGAATCCATCATACAATAAAAGTCTCTGATAGTCTCGTCAAGGTCATGGTCCTCGGTGTCAGCTAGAATTGATGAAGTCACATCAGGTGCATGTCTCTGATTGGCAGTAGGTGCAATGATGTCACTTTATTTTCATCAACATGACGGAAGCAAATCTCTCCTGATCCTAATCAATAACGACACTCACAGAGGTGGGGAATGGTCATCCCATGATGATTGGAGAGTGCTCCCCAGTGGAGGTATCCATGGGCAATACGACAAAGTCAATATTACAGCTCATGCCCTGAATCAAAATGACGACGTTTTCAAGGATACCCTTCGGCCTCTTGATAGATCCATCAGCAATCTAAACGATCATCCTAGTTTTCTTGAGAGTCCCTAAGTGAAGAGATTGTACCAGCGAGAAGGGTATGATGCTAATCGAAGCGCCACCGTGATAACGCTCCCGCACCCTTAGTTAATTCGGGCAAATTAATGGTCCAAATTAATTTTAAGTGTTCGTTGCAGTCGGATACGAGAGGTTGATCAAAAACCACTTAAATCAGATTTTGGTCAATTTTAAGCGGTGATATTTTTTACTTGGTGGAGTCCAAGGTCGATCTCAGGGAGGCAACTGTCTCCTTAGGTGGATTACAGCAATTTACAAGTGTTGATATTCGAGGGACAATTTTTTTTTTGTTTCTTATGCAGACATATGCAGACAAATCTTAGCCAATTTAACTTTAAATTTAATTGGTGTATCAAACGAAGTCCAAAAATAATGAAAATTGGCCAGATGGTTATTTATGATGAAAATGACCTACACTAATTTTTTTGGAATTTTTCGACTCAAAATAATTTTTCTGTGAATTAAATAAACAGACAGAGTGATTTTCAGTGTTTAATTTTTAATAAATATCAAATCACAATTTTTCCAAGAACTAAAATTATCCTAGGAAGGTCTAATGATCAGGGACCTAGGAAAATTAACAGAACTTAAATTTACTGTGAAATGAATTAATTAAAATTAATTAAAGAAAATCACTCAACTATTTATTCAGGCCTCGTTTTGCGTGCAAATGACATGAAATTTTTATGGAGTGTTGAAAATGATGTCCTTAAGCTACTGTGAATTTTTGGTGATTTTTGAAGGCACAGATAATTAATTAAAAATCAAAAGGCATCACTGGGCAAAATATGTCACAAATGAACCAATTAATTCATTAATAATTTAAGCATACCAACAAAAATCAAACACGTGTACTAACAGGTAGAGGACAAAATTCTCAACAACATGCAATTTTTAGAACTTCAAAATGATGAAAAATGCACTCTAGGGACACGTGCAAACACACGGGTGTAAATGCAATACTGGAAAATAAAATTTCAATAAGTAAACATGCTGACAGGGACTAAAATGCAATTACCGATAATATGCAGGACTTCTATGCAATTTCTCCACGAAACACGTGCTCCTCACGTGGTGACGGCTTCACAGGGACCTTTTTGTGATTTCTGAAAGCTCCAGGGGTGTCTGTGCAAATAACCCAGGTCGCACGTGCTCCTCACGTGGGGGGACCTAGGTTCGGAGGGCGTCGGAGGCTCGGAGCGAGGCTCGGGTCTTCTGGAGGTTCGGCCCAGCCTCAATGCAGCTTCGGGTTGCCCGAGCCTAGGCTTGGGGGCCGAGGCTCGGATAAGGCGACGTGGCGGCCTGAAGGCCCTTGGATCAAGATGGATCCAAGGGATGTCGATGAAGACGCGTGGCGGCTGGAGAGTCGTCCGATCCGAGGGATGATCAACGGTCGAGGATGAGGGCGGCGAAGGGACGCGTGGCGAGGCGAGGACCGTTCGATCAGACGATCTAACGGTGGCTGCTTCTTCTTCTCTAACGGTCCTCCGCCGCCTGCGGAGGAGAGGCCTGTGCTCCGGTGAAGGCAGCCGAGCTCCGCCTCGGTTGCCAAGCTCCGGTGATGAGCTTCGTCAGCTCCCACCTAGCTCGGAAGAAGCGGAAGAGCACGAGGAGGCCTCCGGTGGTCTCTGGATCCCTGGAGGATGGCTGGAGCTCGGTGTCGATGAAGCTCGAGGAGAGCTCCGGCGAGGCTCCGGCCAATGATGAAAGTAGCACCTGCAAGTGTTAAATATAGAGCCGGAGCTCGTGCGTGCGTTTGTGGAGACGTGATGCTGGTTGGCGAGGCCTAAGGCGACGTGAGGTGGTCAGGCGACGTTGCTCCGGCCAAGTGGCGGAGCTGGAGATCGATGGACGGTGGAGTGGAGCGTCTGAAGGTGCGGAGGGGTCAGCGAGGATGAGAGCTCTGACGCGGAGCTCGGCGGAGTGAAGGCGAGGCGCGAAGATGATCGTGGTCATGGAATAAAATCGGAGAAGATAAAGGAAAAAGAAGAGCAAGATCGGAGGAGGAATGGAGGGGGTTACCTGGGTATTGGGGCTCAGCTTTGAGCTCCAGGTCGTCGCTCAAGGGGTCGGTAAGGTCCCGAGCTCTAGCAGCTGCTCGGAGGAGTGGCTGCGACACGGCTGTGGGCCGAGGATCTCGCCGGAGAAGAAGCTCTGTCGTCGCTCAACAAATCAGCCAATTGCTGTCACCAATAGGAAGCTTGGAGCTCGAGTGATCTCCCTGGAGTGGCGGATGGGGCTGAATGTGGCCGGCGGCTGGGCATTTATAGGATGGAGGTCTCGGCAGGGCTGGTGATGGGGCGAAGTTTATGGAGGTAGTGGAGCATCTATGGTGGAAGTGGTGACGAGTGGGGTAGCTGGCGAGGATGAGGGACGAGTGGCGATGAACGTGGAGGTGATGGTGGTCGAAGAAGGTGGCTAGAGTGCGGCCAAGAATAGGAAGGGGCAGCCCCTCCAGCAAGGCGGAGATCGTGGGAGAGAGGGTTGCCAGAGGTAGGAGACGAGGTCCTGGCCGTTGGATCTTGTGATCCAACGGCCAGATCGAAGCGCAAAGGAACGTCTAGGATTAGATCAAGGCGAGATGATCTGAGGTCGTGATGGCGCCATGTGGGGTGAGCTGGGCGAAGTGCGAGCGAGCGGCTAAGATCAGGTCAAGGCGACGCGATCTAAGGGTCAGGAAGCCGACACTTGGCGTGATGGGGCAGAGGCACGGGCGGGCGGTCCTGATCAGTCCTTGGCGATCGATCGGTCGGTTGAGATTATTGGGGAGCTAACGGCTCAGATGAAAGGGCTGAGAATGCGATCGAAGGGCTCAAGATGTGACGCGTGGCGCACTGTGGGCGAGGCGCTAATGGATGGTGGAGATGAAGTGTGTTATGGATCTGAGGGCTGGAAGGTGGTGATGTACGTGGACGGGCCTGGGCCGTTGGATCTGAAGCGCGATCCAACGGTGGAAATTGCGGGCGGACGAGGCGAAGGGCAGCGGGCCGCGTGGCGCAATCAGAGGGCGCCACGTGGCCTGCTGTGAATGGCTGGAGGAAGAAATACGTGTAGGAAGAAGAGGAAGCCGAATTTGGAAAAACTCAAAACATGAAAGTTGTAGATCTTGATGAGATCTACAAGTTTCATGTTGACCAAAGACGGAGATAAAGTTACATATGATACATAAGTACAAGAATACATAAATGTACATATGTGGTATACAAAATGACCCAAAAACCCAAGTTTCTCATACAAGCTCCAATTGCAATGAAATTAGTCTCATTTTGAAGGTCTTTTAATATGTAGTATTCTAAGAGTGAGTAGACCTAAGTAAGGGTTTGTATGCGGGCTTTATGTGTGTTTTAATGTACAAGGATTCTCAGGATATTTGGGCTATTTTACAAGGGTGATTTTTGGCATTCTTCCCTATATTATTAAGGAATATACACATATATTATAGAGAAGAAGTTATTTGATGAAGGGGTATTGTACAGGGGATTTTTGGCTTCTTATTTAGATGCAGATGAGCTGCTAAAATGCATGAATTATGGATGTATGCATGAGTGTTATTTATGCAAGATAAAAGGAAATATGCCTCTATTTTCTCGGGAACAAGGCTCTATTTTTGACTTTTGATGTGATGAATCACAGATTCATCAACCCCCTATACTTAAACCTTGCTCGTCCCCGAGCAACTAAATGAAATGCAAGAGTGAAATGATTTTGGGTTCCATACCAAGGTCATGAACAAAAGTTAAAAATGGAGCCTGACTCGACCTTTGGATTAGTTGTGTGGCGGAACCTTATTTGGACCTGAACTTAAGACCTAACAGACTTCAAGTTCCACAAGTCTTCTATTCAAGACGCCTCAATAGTCAGGTCAGAACAAATCCTCAAACGCAAATTTCTGATAACTATGATCCTTACTTGTACGGTGTAAGTGAAATGTAACTCTCCACATCAGAAATGACTCGGAACCAGCCTCCTCTAACAAGGTAACTCAATAACCCGGTTCAGTAACTCTTTCCTCGAGGAGCGGGGTATTCCCTTCTAAGTTCAAGTGCAACCAACTCAAGAGGAGGGGGTAGAGAAGAGAATGGACGGTGGCCAGTGTAGCCACCTATCCCGGGATGCCTGACCAGTGTAGCCAAGTCATCCAGCTGCATTTTCTTTACTAATATACATACTCCGACAGGTTTTTTTTTTTTACTTGGACCTGTCTGATTTTTTGGAGTTCTTGCAAAATTTTTTTTGTCACTATATACAATGTGCAGCATGTACATCAGGAGTTTTTCCTCTTGAGCCAGTAGACTATCCCTCTTTTGAAGCATTATTGCAACCCACAGCATCCTGTCCTTAGATGTCAACACCACCGGACTAGGTTGAGATGCACTACCCTCCCTAGAGGAGGACGGATGTTTCCACCCGTGTGCTACTCCAAGCTAAAGGATTCTACCTCCTCACCACCTCATCAATGAAGAGCTACGTGCATTGTGCTTGTCCAAGTTAGGTCACTGTCTATAAGAATCATGCGTGTGCACGAGATATTCTACTTAGACTAATCAAGATGACATGTGAACATAGACTTGCGGACTCAAAGAATTAAGTCACTTGACCTGAGAAATCTTAACTCCAGTTCCTATAAGGTTCCTCTGAAATTAGGTGGATTAAGGTCAAATCAAGTCCATCCTCGATATCTACTCATAACTTGGTTCAGAACCCACTAGCTTTTCACTTTGCATATGCAAAGATATGCAGATGAGATGAGATGTCATGCTATGAAAATGCAAGACTCTTTATGCAGAGATGATATGCAAAAGTAAATAAGAAGCCTATTTTGTTTTATTTTTCTGGTATACATCAACAATTTTTAGTTGATACAATTTGTACATAGTATACACGATTTTTTTTTGTCATTTTACCCACCCGTAATTATTGTAAATATATACAAAAATACGCGAAAGTACGAGCTATGGGTAAAGTATATATGTAATATATACACGCCCCCCTATACTTAGCGTGTGCTATGTCCTCAGAGCACGGAAAGCGAGGAAAAAGACATAGCTCGTGCTAAGCGTAGGAAAGTCAAAAAGGAATAGAAAATATAGAATTCGTCTCGGCCTCCTATATTTAGGCTCTGTCAGCCTAAGTGTAGAAGAAGATCAAAAATGGGGCGGACGAGGGAAAGAAGGGAAATGGATGAATATATACATGCGGGCATCGGCCCCCCCTATACTTAGGCTCTGGTCAGCCTAAGTATAGGATAGAAGGGAGTATGAGGACCGATGTGATCTGGAGGATGTACAATGAATAGATGCGGGTCACTCTCCCCCTATACTTAGGATCCGGTTATCCTAAGTATAGTCATGAGACGATATGTAACCGGGGCGAGTGATTCGAATCACTGGGGAGGGAGAGAAAATATATAGGAAGAATGATATATATACAAATGAGTCGGTCTGAATCTTTTAAAGATGCTGCTGATGGCTGGCTTTCATTGCTGCAAGGTCTCATACGCGGCTTGAGATGTATCTGTTGTATCTGTCTCGCGCATGAATACAATCTCCTCCACATGGACTAACTGTTCATTGGATTCGACGAAGTGCTTCAACAGCTGTCCATTTACTAGGAATGTCGGTGCGTCATCTGCGAGATCTGAGATCTCGACACATCCACTATCATGCACCGTTCGGACGACGAATGGTCCCGTCCACTTAGACTTCAGTTTGCCTTGGAAAGTCTTCAGCCTTGCATTGAACAACCATACCTTCTGTCCAGGAACAAAGGTCTTTCGTCTGATATATCTATCGTGCCAACGCTTCACTTTGTCCTTGTACACCATACTGTTGTCGTATGCTCGGTTTCTGACTTCCACAAGCTCATTCAGATCCATGTCTCTCTGTTTTTGGCCCAGGTGTGTGTTCCAGTTGACCTTCTTTATTGCCCATTCTGATTTGTGCACTAACTCTGCGGGCAAATGGCACGGCTTTCCGAATACCATTCGGAATGGGGAGGTGCCTAACGGTGTCTTGTAAGCCGTCCTATACGCCCAGAGGACTTGATCCAGGATCTGAGACCAGTCCTTCCTATCTGGGCGGACGAGCTTTTGCAATATGGTTTTCACCTCCCTATTCGACACCTCAGCCATACCATTGGTTTGTGGGTGGTAAGGACTAGCGACACGGTGTTCGATGCCGTAGTCCTTCAGGAGTTTCTTCACCTCCCGATTCACAAAGTGGCTACCCCCATCTGATATCATCATTTTGGGGATCCCGAACCTAGAGATTATGTGCTCTCTGATAAATTTACAGACAGTCCTGTTGTCTGCGGCTCGGGTCGGGATAGCCTCCACCCATCTGGACAGATAGTCAACCGCAAGAAGGATGTATTCAAACCCGTGGCTGACAGGGAATGGGCCCATGAAATCGATGCCCCAGGCGTCAAAGACATCACAAATGATGACCGGCTGCATTGGCATCTCATCCTTGGAACCAACGGTTCCTCCCATTCTCTGGCAAACTGGGCACGACTTCGCGAAGGCGGTGGCATCGCGAAACAGAGTCGGCCAGTAAAAGCCACATTGAAGTACCTTCCATGCGGTCCTCTTCCCGGAGTGGTGTCCTCCTGCCTCTAGGCTATGGCATAAAGAAAGGACACTCTGGTATTCCTCCTGAGGAATACAACGTCTCCAGACACAATCCGGTCCTTCAAAGAAAAGGATCGGATCCTCCCAATGGTAGTGTCTAGCGTCCGACTTTAGTCGGTCAATTTGGCTCTTGGGCCAATCCTCGGGAACTTTCTTGGAGACAAGATAGTTCACGATATTGGCATACCATGGGAGTGAGTCGATAACAAAAATCGACTCGTCGGGGAAGGAGTCTCGAATCGGGGAAACCTCGGAAGTATTAAGATCTTCGAGACGAGAGAGATGATCGGCTACTACGTTCTTCTTTCCAGGTTTATCACGGATGTCCAAATCAAACTCCTGGATAAGTAAAATCCAACGAAGAAGACGCGCCTTCGCGTCCTTCTTCTCCATCAAATATCGTAGTGCCGTGTGGTCTGTGAACACAGTTACCTTGGATCCGATTAAATGAGATCTGAATTTGTCCAAGGCAAACACTACCGCAAGCATTTCCTTTTCGGTAACTGTATAGTTACGCTGAGCAGCATCAAGCACTTTGCTTGCGTAGTGAATTGCAAACGGGACGCCATCTCTTCTTTGTCCCAATACAGCCCCAACAGCATAATCTGAGGCATCCGTCATGATCTCAAAAGGAAGAGACCAATCTGGGGCTTGTAAGATGGGTGCGTCCATGATCATTCCTTGTAACCGCTTAAAGGCCTCAAGACACTTGTGATCGACAATAAACTCCGCGTCTTTGCCTAAAAGCTCAGTTAGCGGTCGGGCAATCTTAGAAAAATCCTTTATAAATCTCCGATAAAATCCGACATGCCCGAGGAACGACCGCAACTGCCGTACGTTGGTTGGTGGCTGGAGTCGTCTGATCACGTCCACCTTGGCAGGGTCAACCTCCATTCCTCTCTTGGAGATGACATGCCCCAACACTATGCCCTCCGTCACCATAAAGTGACTTTTCTCCCAGGAGAGCACCAGATTGACCTCACAACATCTTTTGAGGACTCGGTCCAGATTCCTAAGGCAGGAATCAAAAGAGTCGTCGTGGACCGAGAAGTCATCCATGAAGACTTCCAGGAATTCGCCGACCATTTCGGCGAATACAGCAATCATGCACCTTTGAAAAGTACCTGGAGCATTGCATAGCCCAAAAGGCATGCGCCTGAAAGCATAGGTACCAAAGGGGCATGTGAACGTGGTTTTTTCCTGGTCCTCCGGAGCTATGGCTACTTGATTGTAGCCCGAGAACCCATCAAGAAAACAAAAGAATTCTTTCCCCGCTAGTCTTTCTAAAATCTGATCAATAAATGGTAGGGGGAAATGATCCTTTTTCGTCGCGGCATTCAAGCGTCTGTAATCCACACAGACGCGCCACGACGTGGGTACTCTCGTCACGATTTCCTCTCCGTCCTCGTTGGTGGTCGTCTGAATTCCCGACTTTTTCGGGACAACATGGATTGGGGCCACCCACTTAGAATCGGAGATTGGGTAAATGAAACCCGCGTCGCACCATTTTTCTATCTCTTTCTTCACAACCTCTCGTAGATTTGGATTCAACCGATGTTGGAATTCACGAGAGGGTTTGGCTTCGTTCTCCAAATATATATGGTGCGAACACAGAGCGGGATTTATCCCGTGGAGATCGGAAATGCTCCAGCCTATTGCCTTGCGGTTCTTCTCCAGGATCTCTAGCAAGCGAGACTCCTGCTCCTCGGTCAATTGCGAACTGATAATGACCGGAAATTTCTTGTCTTGGCCCGCAAGGAAGGCATACTTCAGAGTTGTGGGTAAAGGTTTGAGCTCAGGGATGGTATGATCGTCTAAGAAGTCTAGCTCAATCCGATCTGGTTCGGTGTTGGACGTGGCTGGATCCTGTTCTGTAGTGGCTGCCACCAAGCTTGGCTCTGGAGTCGGATCGTCAAAGGTCTCCATGCAATCGGCAAACGCCTCGTCCGACTCGTCTTCCTCATCTTCCGATTGTCCTAAGGATGTAAGGACTGACAGGCCCACTTGGGCCTCTATGTCATCGAAGATGAAGGGCGATGCAGGCTCAGAGCTGTACTCGTTCCTGAGGATCTCGCAGACTGACTCATGCACTGGATCATCTTCAAAGGAGATGGACACATCGGTGCTGGCTGGGTTCTGTCTCCATGGCCCAACTAAGTCTACATGCTCACAGTCTGTTTCGATAAAAGAGTACTCGGTGCTGGATTCGGAGTCTGGTCTCTGCCATCTTGTCTGCTTCATCTCTAGTTCCTCATCTCCGCCTGGAGTTTGGAACTGAATTTTCCCATTCTTATAATCGAATAAGGCCCCTGCTGTTCTGAGGAAGGGCCTACCCAAAATGATCTGGGAATCTCTCCAATTACGAGGGGTTTCCATATCGAGGACAGTAAAGTCCACCATGTATTCTTGCCCCTCGACTTTGATCACAATGTTCCTTAACTCTCCTTGGGACCTCTTAGTGGATTTGTCTGCAAACTGAAGAATAGCTCTAGATTTCCTAAGAGGTCCGAGATTGAGCCGCTCATAGAGGGCTGTGGGCATTAAATTGATCGAGGAACCATTGTCCAGGAGAGTGCGTGCAAACGCGATGTCATCAACATGACTCACTACATAGTGTGCACCCATGTCTCTTCGTTTCCGAGGAAACGAGTTCTTTATTGCACAAGTCGTGGCTACTGATAGAACGTGTTTCTCAACACGGCTTTTGGTCTTCCTGCTAACCCTAGTAGGTGTGCATCTCACCTTAAGGTATTTTTGGAATGCAGGAGTCATTTCCACGAACTTGTCAAAGGGGATTGTGACCTTGATATGTTTGTTACAAAACTCAGCCATCTCAGGGTCATCTTTTGGGATTTTTTTGTTTTTCTTCTTCCCACCCTTGAGAGCTTGGGGGAAAGGGATTATTAACTCAGGTTCTGGAACTGAAATATCTTCATTAGCTACTGAAACTGAGTTCTGAACAAGACTCTGACTCGGACTTTTATACAGACTCTGACTCTGACTCTGACTCTGACGAAAAGGAAAATGCTTGGGCGAAACCGGTGATGCTTCTTCCGCTTCTTCTGGCTGGTCCTCCTCAGATGGAGGTGCGGGCTCATCGGTGTCGTCGGACTCTGGATGACTGCGGGGCTGGTGCTTCGAGGACTCAGATGTCCTCTTCTTCTGCTGGTGGTGACGGTGGTGCTCCTCCTCTTCCTCCTCCGAATTCTCCTCAGGTCGAATTTCGGAGGTTCCTTCCTGTTGTGCCCGTGCCCGATCAGGTATGGTCACGGTCCTTCCGCTCCTGAGGGACATATGATTAACATTATCGTATGAAAGGATCTCATGTTCAGATAAATAGTTATCTGAATAGTATACCTGATCTCGGGGTCGGTTCTGGCCCTGTTGTATGCTATTTGGGTTGGCCTGAACCTGTGCGGGAATTGGAGTCCTTGGCGCCATTTGTTGGTCCTGAGCACGAGAGACCCGATTGATGTCGGTTCTCATGTCCAGGTAGTCGTTTTGCATCTGTTGGACCCTATCAGACAGGGTCTGGATCGCCAAGGTGAGGGACTCCAACTCGGTGGGCTGGGCTGGCTGCTGAATGGATGCGGTCCTGAACTGGCCCTGCTGGCCGTGCCGATACTGCTGCTGATGGGGCGGTGCTGGCCCCTGCTGGTAGGTGCGCTGCTGCGGCTGGTACCCCTGTTCTGGCCTGGACTGATATCGCGGGATTGTGACGGGCCTGGTCTCCTGGTAAACTGGGGTTGGGCGGTGTGCCTGATCCTTCCCCATCTCGATTTGCCGGACTAGTGGGTCACAGCTATACCAGAGCCCGTTGATCTCGTAAACGGGCGGAGGCTCCTCGTACTCTGTCTCCACTGGTGGGGGTGCATGATGGTTCTGCTGGGTGTACGTCTGATCCCAGCTGCTCTGAGACCCCGGTGCCTGTTCCTGTACAAGATGGACTCGATGTACAGGTACAGGTGGTGCAGAAGGGGTGGGTAGCTTAATCTTGGCTACCTTTTCAGAGAGTTCCTCCACCTTCTTGGGAAGGCTCGAAAGAGACTCCATCTCCGCGACTCTCTTGTGGATCTGCTCGACCATAGTAAGCTTGTCTGCAATCATCCCCATGCTGGGGATGAGGTCCTCTGTCAGATCTGCAACAGTCCTTCTAGTTGTCTCATTGGATAGAATCGAGGGAGACAACTGATAGGCCCTTGTGGCCTGTGACCTGCCGGTTTCTGCCATCTACTCTAGGATTTTCC
This sequence comes from Ottelia alismoides, assembly GCA_037367405.1. Taxonomy (NCBI): domain Eukaryota; kingdom Viridiplantae; phylum Streptophyta; class Magnoliopsida; order Alismatales; family Hydrocharitaceae; genus Ottelia; species Ottelia alismoides. The sequence goes on along the minus strand of JAZKJV010003514.1, from coordinate 91,434 downwards.
ACACGGCGTGCTCGTTCTTGTTCAGATAGCTTCCTCCGCAGGCGGCACTTACTAACCCCTGCATCTCGGGGGTTAGACCGCAGAACAAGGTCTGGACTAAGATCGCCTTAGAAATGCCGTGGCATGGGCACTTCTGTACTAAGTCATTGAACCTGTCCCAAGCCTCGTGGAACGGTTCGCAGGGTCCTTGGGCGAAGCTGCAATCTTCGTTCGCATCTGATTGGTTCTACTGAGTGGGTAGAACTTCTTCAAGAAGAGGTTCTTGAACTGCATCCAGGTAGTACATACCACCCCTAGGTTTTTCAGCCAATGTGCAGCCTTATCTCCTAAGGCAAACGGGGTGGCTTTCAGTCAGATATAATCTTGGCCAACATTGGGATGGCTCAGATTATTGCAGACTAGTTCGAAGTCACGGAGGAAAGTGTACGGCTCTTCGCTTAGGTTTCCGTTGAACTTCGGCAGCAGGCTAAGGAAGTGGGGCTTCAGCTCGAATGCCTGGTCGGGAACTGCAGGTGCTAGCCAATTCTGGATTTCGTTCTCCGCCGGGTTATAGGTATCGACCATTGGTCGGTCGATCCCTTCAGCTACTATTATCTGCCCCATTCGTGCAGTGAGATCAGCATTTTTCTGTTCAGCTTCAGCAAGGCATCTAAGAATCTGTCTCATCTGGTCCTCATCGGGCGGCATCCTTGGCGGCATTTCTCCCTCTAGTTCTGGGGATTGGAAAATAAGGTCGGTGTTAGAGGTTGAATCAAGGAAGGGATTACCGAGGCAATGATCTTCCTCGGTAATCTCAGAGGAGATAAAAGGGTAGGTTTGAGAGTAACCACCCTGAGCAGGAGGGAACCAGGACTCAAGAGGGTCATGAGTCCTGGGTGGTCCAAGGTGCGCTCGGACCGGAAAAGACGAGTTACTTGGGGGACTCATAGAGAGATCAGTGAACGGTGCGTCGAGATCTCCCCAGTCACTCATCTTGGTTAAGCAAGAAGAAGATAGGATTTTACTCCTACCTGAAGCAAGCACAAGATCAATCCAAGACCCTGGATTCACACTCAACACAGTGAAGGACTCAAAGTTGAGTCCAATTTATCTTGTAGTTTTTAAGTGTGATTTTCAAGCAAATCTAGCAAGGATTACGCGGCCTAAAGGGAAGTCGGCTCAGAGCCGGATGCGTCTTCCCTGTTTATCCTATCGTCTAAGATACCGCCGCTCCTTCCTTTCTTCGCTCCTATCCCAAGCCGATGGATTCAGTGACCACGCCCCTATCTACCTGCAAGCAGGCAGAGGCTGACAAGGCCGGAACTTCACCCCGGGGGGTTACTGGCAGCTTGTCGCGAAGTACCGCAATTTCGCCCCTATCTACCTGAGACAGGCGGAGGCTACTTGGTACTAGTCAAAGAATCTGAAAATATCCGGCTCGTGATATTTGCTAGGATCAGTTAGAACGTGATATGGAAGACGGGGATTTGGGCTCTACCTTAGGGTGTTTACACACACTCAGGTACCCTCACTCAGCCTGAAAACAAGGTCGGGGATTAGTCTCCCGCAAACAATTTTCAGTTTTTATTCCCTTTTTATGGTCAATACTGTTAGCAGTCCCGGTTTTAAAGTTAGGTTATCACTGTAATTAATCACCACAAAGCACGCCTACCGGACAGTCCCAATTTCCTTTTTAATTAAGTGAGAAAATCAGAGGGGGGAAATCGAGAAAAGCCGATGCAAGTTGAAATCGATGATGCGTATGCGTAGTAGAGAATACTTACAGTGGTCCCTTCGCTTCTTGATGCAGGATGCTATACAGAATTGAAAACTTTACTCTACATGCAAATGCAAGCGATGCAAGCCGCTCCTAGACAGGCAGTTCTATTAGCGTGGAGAACAGTTTATTTTGAACTAAGTCCTGCGGTCTAGGTGCGTCTTTTAAGTGTGTTGTGTGGTCCTATTGATTACGAGCACAAACAAGTCCTAGATTGGCTCGAGGAGCCGCTAGTGCAAGCTAAATTACCAATCACCCACACAGCACACGGGACACGGTTTCCACTATATTTACACGCGCGAGATCCCAAACGGGAACCGTTGGAAATAATGCAAAAGAAAAATAATTAAAAAGAATACAATGCCTCTCTCTCTCTCCACACAATCTAAATGCTAAGTCCTCGAAGCGTCGCCGACTCCTCGCGGTCCTCGCACAAAAATTAAATGAAGGTCAGAGAGTGGCACAAAAATGAAATAATGCAAAAAATAGATGAGAGAAATAATTACAAGAAAAACCGGGGGTCAGACTACCCGGGGATTAGAAATCAAACACCTCAAAAATCAGCTGTAATTAACCTAAGCCGTGCCTCCCCGGCAACGGCGCCATTTTGATAACGCTCCCGCACCCTTAGTTAATTCGGGAAAATTAATGGTCCAAATTAATTTTAAGTGTTCGTTGCAGTCGGATACGAGAGGTTGATCAAAAACCACTTAAATCAGATTTTGGTCAATTTTAAGCGGTGATATTTTTTACTTGGTGGAGTCCAAGGTCGATCTCAGAGAGGCAACTGTCTCCTTAGGTGGATTACAGCAATTTACAAGTGTTGATATTCGAGGGACAATTTTTTTTTTGTTTCTTATGCAGACATTTGCAGACAAATCTTAGCCAATTTAACTTTAAATTTAATTGGTGTATCAAACGAAGTCCAAAAATAATGAAAATTGACCAGATGGTTATTTATGATGAAAATGACCTACACTAATTTTTTTGGAATTTTTCGACTCAAAATAATTTTTCTGTGAATTAAATAAACAGACAGAGTGATTTTCAGTGTTTAATTTTTAATAAATATCAAATCACAATTTTTCCAAGAACTAAAATTATCCTAGGAAGGTCTAATGATCAGGGACCTGGGAAAATTAACAGAACTTAAATTTACTGTGAAATGAATTAATTAAAATTAATTAAAGAAAATCACTCAACTATTTATTCAGGCCTCGTTATGCGTGCAAATGACATGAAATTTTTATGGAGTGTTGAAAATGATGTCCTTAAGCTACTGTGAATTTTTGGTGATTTTTGAAGGCACAGATAATTAATTAAAAATCAAAAGGCATCACTGGGCAAAATATGTCACAAATGAACCAATTAATTCATTAATAATTTAAGCATACCAACAAAAATCAAACATGTGTACTAACAGGTAGAGGACAAAATTCTCAACAACATGCAATTTTTAGAACTTCAAAATGATGAAAAATGCACTCTAGGGACACGTGCAAACACAAGGGTGTAAATGCAATACTGGAAAATAAAATTTCAATAAGTAAACATGCTGATAGGGACTAAAATGCAATTACCGATAATATGCAGGACTTCTATGCAATTTCTCCACGAAACACGTGCTCCTCACGTGGTGACGGCTTCACAGGGACCTTTTTGCGATTTCTGAAAGCTCCAGGGGTGTCTGTGCAAATAACCCAGGTCGCACATGCTCCTCACGTGGGGGGACCTAGGTTCGGAGGGCGTCGGAGGCTCGGAGCGAGGCTCGGGTCTTCTGGAGGTTCGGCCCAGCCTCAATGCAGCTTCGGGTTGCCCGAGCCTAGGCTTGGGGGCCGAGGCTCGGATAAGGCGACGTGGCGGCCTGAAGGCCCTTGGATCAAGATGGATCCAAGGGATGTCGATGAAGACGCGTGGCGGCTGGAGAGTCGTCCGATCCGAGGGATGATCAACGGTCGAGGATGAGGGCGGCGAAGGGACGCGTGGCGAGGCGAGGACCGTTCGATCAGATGATCTAACGGTGGCTGCTTCTTCTTCTCTAACGGTCCTCCGCCGCCTGCGGAGGAGAGGCCTGTGCTCCGGTGAAGGCAGCCGAGCTCCGCCTCGGTTGCCAAGCTCCGGTGATGAGCTTCGTCAGCTCCCACCTAGCTCGGAAGAAGCGGAAGAGCACGAGGAGGCCTCCGGTGGTCTCTGGATCCCTGGAGGATGGCTGGAGCTCGGTGTCGATGAAGCTCGAGGAGAGCTCCGGCGAGGCTCCGGCCAATGATGAAAGTAGCACCTGCAAGTGTTAAATATAGAGCCGGAGCTCGTGCGTGCGTTTGTGGAGACGTGATGCTGGTTGGCGAGGCCTAAGGCGACGTGAGGTGGTCAGGCGACGTTGCTCCGGCCAAGTGGCGGAGCTGGAGATCGATGGACGGTGGAGTGGAGCGTCTGAAGGTGAGGAGGGGTCAGCGAGGATGAGAGCTCCGACGCGGAGCTCGGCGGAGTGAAGGCGAGGCGCGAAGATGATCGTGGTCGTGGAATAAAATCGGAGAAGATAAAGGAAAAAGAAGAGCAAGATCGGAGGAGGAATGGAGGGGGTTACCTGGGGATTGGGGCTCAGCTTTGAGCTCCAGGTCGTCGCTCAAGGGGTCGGTAAGGTCCCGAGCTCTAGCAGCTGCTCGGAGGAGTGGCTGCGACACGGCGGTGGGCCGAGGATCTCGCCGGAGAAGAAGCTCTGTCGTCGCTCAACAAATCAGCCAATTGCTGTCACCAATAGGAAGCTTGGAGCTCGAGTGATCTCCCTGGAGTGGCGGATGGGGCTGAATGTGGCCGGCGGCTGGGCATTTATAGGATGGAGGTCTCGGCAGGGCTGGTGATGGGGCGAAGTTTATGGAGGTAGTGGAGCATCTATGGTGGAAGTGGTGACGAGTGGGGTAGCTGGCGAGGATGAGGGACGAGTGGCGATGAACGTGGAGGTGATGGTGGTCGAAGAAGGTGGCTAGAGTGCGGCCAAGAATAGGAAGGGGCAGCCCCTCCCGCAAGGCGGAGATCGTGGGAGAGAGGGTTGCCAGAGGTAGGAGACGAGGTCCTGGCCGTTGGATCTTGTGATCCAACGGCCAGATCGAAGCGCAAAGGAACGTCTAGGATTAGATCAAGGCGAGATGATCTGAGGTCGTGATGGCGCCATGTGGGGTGAGCTGGGCGAAGTGCGAGCGAGCGGCTAAGATCAGGTCAAGGCGACGCGATCTAAGGGTCAGGAAGCCGACACTTGGCGTGATGGGGCAGAGGCACGGGCGGGCGGTCCTGATCAGTCCTTGGCGATCGATCGGTCGGTTGAGATTATTGGGGAGCTAACGGCTCAGATGAAAGGGCTGAGAATGCGATCAAAGGGCTCAAGATGTGACGCGTGGCGCACTGTGGGCGAGGCGCTAATGGATGGTGGAGATGAAGTGTGTTATGGATCTGAGGGCTGGAAGGTGGTGATGTACGTGGACGGGCCTGGGCCGTTGGATCTGAAGCGCGATCCAACGGTGGAAATTGCGGGCGGACGAGGCGAAGGGCAGCGGGCCGCGTGGCGCAATCAGAGGGCGCCACGTGGCCTGCTGTGAATGGCTGGAGGAAGAAATACGTGTAGGAAGAAGAGGAAGCCGAATTTGGAAAAACTCAAAACATGAAAGTTGTAGATCTTGATGAGATCTACAAGTTTCACGTTGACCAAAGACGGAGATAAAGTTACATATGATACATAAATACAAGAATACATAAATGTACATATGTGGTATACAAAATGACCCAAAAACCCAAGTTTCTCATACAAGCTCCAATTGCAATGAAATTAGTCTCATTTTGAAGGTCTTTTAATATGTAGTATTCTAAGAGTGAGTAGACCTAAGTAAGGGTTTGTATGCGGGCTTTATGTGTGTTTTAATGTACAAGGATTCTCAGGATATTTGGGCTATTTTACAAGGGTGATTTTTGGCATTCTTCCCTATATTATTAAGGAATATACACATATATTATAGAGAAGAAGTTATTTGATGAAGGGGTATTGTACAGGGGATTTTTGGCTTCTTATTTAGATGCAGATGAGCTGCTAAAATGCATGAATTATGGATGTATGCATGAGTGTTATTTATGCAAGATAAAAGGAAATATGCCTCTATTTTCTCGGGAACAAGGCTCTATTTTTGACTTTTGATGTGATGAATCACAGATTCATCACACCGTCGAGGAGAGTGTTATCATAGGTATGGTCAGAGATGGTGCAGCTAATTGAAGGTGTAGCCGTGTTCATCTTCCTAGGTATGGGACGGTGTGTGATGGCGTGGACAGTGGCCATGGTCAAAATATGAGGCTCAGATCTGCTCCCCCGCTTCTCTTCTTATGATGAGGAGCATATACTTGGTTCATGGCCTGGCAAAGTGGGGCATCAATGATCTCATGTATGGTGGCCACCACTTCGGGTCCAGTCGAAAAATTTTCAATTTTTGGACCTCCTCTATACAATGGAGAAGGTCAAAATCAGCATATACACGGGGAATGCCAAGAGCAGTCTGTACAGCGGCATCCTCGGGGTCAAAGGTGGGATAAAGTTTGAATGGAGGTGTGGTCAAGGGATCTCACAGGTAGGCCCTCTCCTCACAGTCTGACTCAACCAGAGGTCTCCCAAACTCTTTTTGGATTTTTAAATTTTTGCTCATTTTTTTATTTTAGGAGATTGCAAGCTCTCATGGAAATCCTCGAATGAACCCATATAATCAGATGGTGGAATATCATGGTTGCTCTTATTTATACTAGCGAGATTGTCAATCCTCTGTCTCATATGATCCATCATCTAGGTGGACTCCATGAAAGGTGACTCCAACAGCTTAGTCTCGGGTGGATGTGAAGGTGGAAAATATAGAGGTGGAGATGGGTGTGGGTAGAAGTCTGAGTCCTGATACTGTGGCTGAGGAAGGTATGTACAAAAATCAGAAAAAAGGGAGAAGGATCCTCCTGATAAAAGGGAGGTGGACCAGTTGGAGGGTACAAGGGATCCGTAAAGTCCGGATAAAAATTGCTCCACGGTCCATCTCAAAAAAAAGGAAAGGATAGTCGAGAGATCACGATGATCAAGCCGAGAGAAGTGAAGAAAAAGGCGCAAATGCGCAGAGGTGATCTAAAATACACACAAGCAATAACAAACAAACTCAGACAAAATAAACCCTCAATTCGCCTACTCAACTCGGTAGAGACCATAAAAACATGTTCTTTTTATCTTGTCTATTTTAGAGTTAGGTGAGAAGTCAAAATGTTATGCAAATACTTAGGGGGCTGAATAGGATTTAAACACTAGTCCTTAGGGTATGCACGAGCAATGTACAACGAAGACAATGAGGGGATTACTTGCCCAAGACAAGATTTTTCTTTTTGGTTGATTTTAGGGTCGAGTAATGTTAGTGGTCCCAATTCTATTTATTATCACTTTTTTTAGTGAGAAATGCACGCGCCTAACGATGAGTCAATTCCTTTAAGCACCTAGGTGATCAAAATCAGAGGGAGAGGCAGAAAAGCAATGCAAGCGGCAAACAATGATGAATGCTAAAGCGTAAATGCTCACCTTACCTCCAGCACTCTACATGCAAGTATGCTCAACAGAATTGAAACCTATCTATATGTAATGCAAGCCGATGAAATCACCCTAGGATGAGAAAATGTTATTAGCATGGAGAACCAGATGCTAAATATCTAGAAGAGAGATCCAAAAGTCCGGTCTAGGAAGTGCATCGATGTTTGCCACAACGGATCTCGCACGCGTTGTATAGCACTTCTCTCGGCGCTCGATCTCAATTCCAAATAAGAAGCAATTAGATTTTTCTAAGTCCAGACGTAAACTATAACGGCATGCAAACTATTAGGTGTTTGGCCTTTAGACTATCGACAAGCAACTCCTACAATTAAGTGCTTAATCACACAAAAGGAATAAAACAAAATTGAGAAATAGAATAAAAAATGCGATGAAAACACGAGAAAACCGTGGTGAGCCCCCAAGTGTACAAACACTTGGAAATTGGGCATGAATGTTCAGAGTCCAGAGTACATGTATTATTACAAATAATAATGGTCTCTCTCTCTCTCACTTATTACACATATAAATAAATACATAAAATATGCTAAAAAAGTGTCTGTCTTCTGAAGTCCTCCAAGCCTCCTTTGATGCTACGTCAGAAGCTCACACCGCCTTCATTGGGTGCGTAGGCGCCTTGGGTGAAGCGCCTCCCTCGATCTGTGGTTCCTCGCATAAAGTCAACGAGAGAGGGTGATTAGACAAGTCAAGCAATTATATCAAATAAAGAAGCAAATAAATAAAGCAAAAATATAGACAAAGATCACAATCAACCAAAAAGTCGATCTAAGCGTTGTTGCTCCCTGACAACGGTGCCATTTGATGAACTGAAAAATCGATCGGTCTTGTATTCCACACAAGGAGGGAACACACTCGTCGAATCGACCACACGAAATATGGACTTCAAACAACAATTAACTCACAATAATCAAACAATGAAAAGCAAGATGTGGAGTTAAAATTTATTATAACTCTATAAAAGATGTGTATAGTGCAAGTAATGTAGAGGTCGAACATAGGAAGCAAGCAGGTAGATCAGGGCAATGAATGCTCAAAATGAATGTGATGTATATGTCTATATGTGTTATTTTTTTGTGGGTTTTTAATTTTATATTTTTTAATTTTATTTTTGATTTTATATTTTTATATTTTCTTTTAAATTTTCCGATTTTGTATTTTCTTTTTTATATTTTATATTTTTTAATTTTTTATAGATATAAATCTATATAGAATATATATACAATATAGATAAGAGAGAGATGGTATATACAAAAATAGGTAAAAATAATAAAAAACATAGGAAATAAATTGTTTTGGGTTTTGTATAATGTTCTACTATTTTTGTGCTTTTTTATATATCTTTGAAAATTGATATAAATTTTTGAAGTCAAAATACCCAAAATAAGGTTTAAAATAAATACCTGAAATTAAATTGGAGATAAAAAATGTCAAACAGAGTCAAACATTCTCCAAATTAATTTTAATATAAAGATAATAATACCAAGAAAATTCAGACACAGAAATTATATTTTTGTGATTTTTTGATGAACTTTTATATTTTTATAAATAATTTAGGGGTTTTTCATTTTTTATGGGTTTTCTTTTATATTTTTTAGTGATTTTTGCTATGAAGATAAAACACACAGAAACTAACAAAATATATTTTTGGGGGAATTTTTCAAAGAGTTTTTATAATTTTTATGTATTTTCTTTTACAAATAAGGATGAAAAAAGATTTTTTTATAAATAATAAATAGCTTCAAATATGCAAAATAAAAATATAGCATGAAAGAGTGATGCAACGGAAGCTTAAGTCTATTTTTTGGATTTTTTAAATTTTATAGAAGCATGAAATAATTAGAGACACTAAAGAGAAACTAGTCTCCTACTAGGCGTATTTTTGTAAATATCAGAATATGCGAGGGCCTGATGCAATATCCCAAAAAGTTATAACTGAATAAAATTATTTTTGGATCGATAAGAAATAAGCAAAATCACAGGGACTTTCCTACAAAATTGACAATGCTCACGTGACAAGTACATGAGCCTAACAAGGACCTATTTGTAATTATAATAAACTCTGGGGGACTAGATTGCAAAACGACCAAAAATATTATATATGCATTAAAAAGTTTTTGGACTAAACACCAATATCAAAAAGGCTGAGGGCCTGGCTATAAAATCACCACCCCACGTGATGCTTCGCGTGAGATGATGTGGCTAGGACTTAAAAGCAATTAATAAAAGCTAGGGGGCCTTTTTGCAAATGTTACAAAAATATATGAATGGCAAATGGAAGTTTATGTTGTAATATTCAAGTACAAAGTTCGCAAGGGCAGGAGTGCAAAATACCCAAGTGCCTGGCGAATCCGAAGGCTGACAATGCTCCACTAATCCATGTGGCACGCCATGATGTGACGATGGCGCTTCGGTTCGGACGGCCACGATTAGATCATCGTCGATGATCAAATGGTGTAGGTCTGTGCAAGATCCAATGGCTCATGTAATCCACGATGAATAGGGAGGATCGGACGACGGAAAGAAGGCATGGAGGAACAGGGATGAAGGCCCGTCGGGGCGAACTTCCGGCAGCTGATCCACTCCCCTCCAGCATGCTATTAAGCTCCAAAATGGCCCCGAAATTCCCTGATGTGGTCCCTGATGCGCTGGCGGCATCAAAATGCTCCGGTGGTGGCTGGAGTTCCCCCAGGAGGACGGAGAAGCCTGAGGCTCCAGGCATCTCTGGCAGATCTTCAAAAGGCCTCCAGCAGCGCGTGAAGTGCTCTTGAACCTGCAAGAAATGGTGATTGTATTGGGGAAAATTGCCCCGACCACGTAGCAAGGCAGATTGGGCTGGGAAGGCGAAAAAGGAGCTCGCCAGAGCAAGCTCCGGCGAGGTGGTGGCGAAGATGTTTGGTTGGGCGACGGGCAAATGGGAAAGTGGAGATCGATTCCTAGGGATAAGGTGAATATAAGAATGCAAGAAAAAGAGAGGAAAAAACGGACCTCGATGGTCAAAGGACCAGAGATAGAACGTCAACGGTTGATGGACTGAGATGGGGTGGATACCGCCCCTAGACGCTCGCCAAAGCCGCCTCGAGGATGCTGGAGGGGAGCTGTCACCTCCTCGGTCCGGAGCAAGGTGCCAGGAGGTTCTGGGCAAGGTCAAAGAGGGTTCAAAACTGAGAAGGAAGGTTGGGGTATGGTTATGTACAGGATGGTTCTGGCGTGCAAAGAACATGCTTATCTTGGAGAATCAATGATGCTCAACCCAAGATAACACTAGGGCGTGTAAGCTCGTTGATAGAGGAAGAAAAGCTAAGAAGAAATAATCACAAGAACGTGCAAGATGCGACCTCGAAAAAATCTCTAAAACGGGCCAAAAATATGTTCTGACACATAGCAGAGGGGAGTCAGACAGTTGATCGGAGGTCAACTATCCGAGCCACCTGGTTGGTCCACGTGGACCAACCAGGAAAAACCTCCTGAAAAGAATTCAAAATTCATTTAAAAATAATAATTGATTTTATTAATTTTAGGTTATAAAATAAAAATATTTATTATTTTATAAGGTATTTTATTACGATTTTTATTTATTTTTTTGAGGTTTAAAATTACAAGTTACCTTTTAGGGTCTATATACAGGTATATTCATCTATATATTTTAATGTTTTATTTTTATTTTATATTTTAATTTTATTAATTTGGTTTTATAATTTATATATTTATAACTTAAATTTATACACATAAACATATTTTTATGTTATTTTTCTAACGTATTTTATACAATTAAATAAATAGTTGTATTATCTATATAGGTATACATATTGGTATTTTACCTATGTATTTTATACAAGTATTTTATTCTTATATTTTATTTATGTTTTTATTCCAATTTTAATATACACATATATTATAAATAATATTTACAAAATTATAAAAATATAAAATTATAAAAATAATGAATAATAAATAAAATGAATATTTTAATCGGTACAAGTATATAATAGGGGTCCAAAACCTAACTTTCAAACCATAACTACAAAAAATACGAAACCACCTTAATTAAATAGCTTATTAAAAGTTACATACAATTAAAGTGATTTTGATATATTTTGAGTTTTTATTTGAGAGATACAGGTCTGGGAAGTTTGGGGTTTTGGAATTTTATTCAGATCATAACTTTTTATATGTACATTATTTTTGTATGAAATCAATTTTGTATTTTTCTATATTTAATTATCTACAACTTTCATATACGAAGTTTCTTTATTTGATGTATAAAAGTGGAATAAAAAATAGTTCCTAAAATAAAGGAAAATGAATAAAATAAAAGGTAATTTTTATTGGTTTTTGGCCCTTATATCCCCCTACTTTATTCCTTGTCGACCTAGTCATCGGGATGCCTAGGTCTCGGGGTTTTGGGTCATAAAATATTTGCAATATTTTATTCTTTTTCTTTTCTTTATTCTATAATTTTGGCATTAAAAATATTATTTATACATATTTTGTACAATAATGCATGAATTAAAGCTATTTACACGCATTTACTAGGTTTTTAAGGCCAAAATGATAGAATAAAGATGATGAAATGGAGGTTCATTAATCGGTACAACCTCGAACATACTCTGTAGCATCCTTAAACAATGTGGGCCACCATAGGCCACTCTGTAAAACCTTTGCTACCGTACGTTTCCCCGAATGATGCCCACCAGATTCTAATTTGTGCCAATGCTCAAGTACACTGGTGTGTTCGTCCTGAGGAATGCACCTTCTCCAGATACAATCCACACTCTCACAGAATAGGTATGGTTCCTCCAGTGGTAATAATGAATCTCCGACAGAAATATGTCTATCTTGTACTTTGTCCAATCGTGTGGAACTTTCTTGGAGATAATATAGTTCACAATATCAACATACCATGTGAGTGAGTCCACAGATAAAATGGCCTCATCTGGAAAGGTTTCAGAAATAGGGATCATGTTCTGCTCAGAGGTCTCTGCATCCGTGATACCAAAAAGGTGATCTGCCACAACATTTTTCACTCAAGGTTTATCTCGAATCTCTAAATCAAATTCCTGAAGAAGAAGGATCCATCTGATAAGGTGTAGTTTGGCATCCTTCTTTTCCTGCAAGTATCGTATGGCAGTGTGATCCGTGTATACAATAACGTGGGAGCCGATGAGGTAAGATCTGAACTTCTCTAACCCAAACACAACTGCTAACATCTTCTTCTCTGTAACTGTATAATTCGTCGTGCTTCATCCAGAGTCTTGCTAGCATAGTGTATAGAAAATGGTATCCCATCCCTTCTCCGCCCTAAAATAGCTCCAACTACAAAATCTGAGGCGTCCGTCATGATCTCAAATGGAAGAGACCAATCGGATGGTTGTAAGACAAAAGCAGTAGTAACCATGTCTTTCATTTTATTGAATGCAAGGAGAACTTTCTCATCGACAACAAATTCACTCTCCTTACACAGAAGCTCAGTCAAAGGTCTGGCGATCTTGCCAAAGTCCTTTATGAATCGCTTATAGAATCCTACGTGTCCCAGAAATGACCTCAACTGCTTCAAATTCAGCAGTGGCTCTAACTTGGAAATCACATCAATCTTAGTCGGGTCAACCTCCATACCATGTTTGGAGATGACATGGCCCAATACAATCCCATTGGTCACCATAAAGTGACTCTTCTCCCACAAGAGCACTAGATTTACCACACAGAAACGTTGAAGAACTCAGTCTAAATGAGCAAGACATGTGTTAAAACTATCCCCGTAGACCGAGAAATTATTCATGAAGACCTCAAGGAAACTACCCACCATGTCGTCAAAAATGGTCAACATACACCTTTGGAATGTAGCGGGGGCATTACACAATCCAAAGGGCATCCGTCTAAAGGCGTAGGTGCCAAATGGACAACTGAAAGTAGTTTTCTCCTGATCCTCAAGAGAGATAGCAACTTGGTTGTATCCCAAGTACCCATCCAAGAAGCAAAGAACTCCTTCCCTGCCAACCTCTCAATAATATTATCAATAAAGGGCAATGGAAAGTGATCCTTCTTGGTAGCTGAGTTTAGGCGTCGGTAATCTACACAGACACGCCCTAAAGTAGGTACCGGGTTGAAATCTCCTCACCACGGTCATTCTTTACGATCGTAATCCCGTATTTCTTCGGGACCACATGTAAAGGGCTGACCCACTTGGAATACAAAATGGGATATATAAATCCATCATCACACCATTTTCTGATCTCCTTCATGATAACCTCCCTTAGATTTAGTTTTAAACGACGCTGACATTCACGGGAGGGTTTATAGTCATCCTCTAGGTAGATATGATGCAAGCACAATGCTGGATTATTCACACAGAGATCCGAGATATTCCATCCTATGGACTTACGGTTTCTCTCAAGAACATCTAGCATGCGAGATTCTTGTTCAACAGTCAACTGCGAGCTAAGGATGACCGAAAACATTTGGGGGGACCACAAGGAAGGTATATTTCAACGTTGATGGTAAAACCTTGAGCTCGGGTGGGGTCTGAATCGGCTCTGCAATAACCTCTGCTACTGTACTCGTAGATGGTATATGATTTGTACTCTATGTACTGTCCACCTTAGCTACTGACGACTCAGCAAATAGAATATCTAATAGATCTGTAATGAATGATCTCTGCTCAGAAAGGAGGGGCTCATCAAAGTGTTCATCACTCTTATCAACTAATGGTTCAGATATCTTAGCAATAATCTCAGAAAGATGTCTCTCATTTGTGCATAACTTAGGAAATTCAACAAATGGCTCAGATATATGTACCTTAGAACTCTCAAAAGAAGGCATATCATCAGTAATCTCAAAAAAAGTGTGTCAAAGGAATATTAGAAGGTGCCTCTAAAAACTCAAATTTATCCTCAGAAATCAGCTCAAACTACCCATCAACAACTAGCTTAATTGGACCATCATGGGAACTCATGTCGACTATGCTTTCTATAGAGTCCTTTTGGGAAAGGAACTCCTGGGTATCTATAAAATCAGTGAAAAGATCTGTCTCTTTGAATTCAGCAAGAAAATCACAGTCATCTAGCTCTGATATAACTTTCTCTGTATCATCTGCTGCTTGTGGCGATGATGGTTTAGGATCAAAAATCGTATCAATTTTCACCTTGTCATTGCGAGAGTGAAAGATGATCTCTCCAGTACCATAATCAACTATTGCTTTTACCGTTCGGAGGAACGGACATCCTAGTATGATTGGGGTATGGAATAATAGTGCAGATGTGTCCATATCCATGACAACAAAATCAACAGGGAATTTCATTCCCTGTACCGTTACAATAACGTCCTCTAATTGGCCTCTTAATTGATCTATCAGCAAACTGAAGAATCATCCTGGTTGTTTTAAGAGGCCCTAACTGAAATTCAGCTAGTAAAGAGGAAGGCATGAGATTAATGGAGGAACCACTATCAAGAAGAGTCCGATCAAATTCCTGATCAAAGATATGGCAATGGATGTGAGGTACTCCCTTGTCTTTCTTTTTAGGCGGGAGGTTGCTGATGGCATGGACTGTGGTCATGGTCAATATGTGTTTCTCTATTTCCTTTCATCTGTTCTGTCTTGGTTGACGCTTTTGTGTACATGCCTCTTTCATTCCCTTTTTTACTGTATACATGTATTCCATGGCCTTAAGGAGTGACATCTTTAAAAAGATGTTCTGTAAGATCTCTACCACTCTAGGATCAGATAGTGTTGTTTTTTATTTTTGTATTTTTTTATATTTAAGAGCAGGAGGAAATGGCATGGAATCAAAATAAATATTCAAACATTCATTTCCATTATTCAAAATAGAATCCTCATGTACAAAAGGACAACCAGAACCAGTTTGTACAACATTGTCCAAACTAGGTGAAGGAAAAATAGAATCTGAAATAGAATGGGATGATGCTGCTGGTGAAGTGGAAGAATCCGCGAGTGGTATATTCTCCCTTGCTGATGGTGATATACATCTGCCTGGTGAAGGTAGTGGTAAAGACGGTGAAACTCCAGACTTGGGTGTCCTACACTAGGCCTCTCGACTGCTGGTGAAGAATATGATGTTCTCTCAGTGGTCGATCTCCCAACCCCAACTGGTGCGTAGGCGGCTGCAATCTCCTACTGCTCCTAAGATGAATGGCGTCAGATAAACATGTAAAATCAAGGGCTATACTTGTCTCGGGTGGGGGTGGGTATTGTCTACCTGCTCCTTGCGTCTAAAATTGTTGGGGTTGGCTTCGACCTGTGCTGGAATCAATGTCTTGGTCGTGGTTAGGTCGACGATCTACTGAGTTAGTTCGTTCATGTTCTTCATTAGCAATGCAAGTTGGTCCGGTGTTGGGTTGACTGAAGGGGCCTCATGGTGCTCAATGACCGGTTGTCGCTGAGATTGATAGTGCAGAGGTTGTTAGTAACCATACAGATTCTGATGATGAGGAGAAGCAGGAGGATATTGTCCATAATATGTAGTCTACTACTGGTTGGGATGAGGAAAGTACATAGACTGTTGTTGTGGTTGGACTTGTCTCCAGTTTGGGAACTGTGGTGGATACTGATAATGAGGTTGGAGCTGCTGGTGATGGTACTGTTGCAGTCTCCCTCCCTGAAACTAGTGGGTGGGTCTCTGACCCTGTTCTGAACCCAACTGGCCTTGCCCTGACGGACGGGCTGGTTTCTCTCACGGTTGAATCAGATGCCATTCACCTCCTGAATTACAGGTGGAGGTGGAGACTGCTGCTCAGGAATGTAGGTTACTTCTTGCTGGTATGAAACTATCTGATATGAGTGTTGCTAGACCTGATCAGGTGTATGCACATAGTAGACATGCTGAACTATGGATGGTCCTCTGCAACTCTGCTGGGTAGAAGAAGTCTGCTCCCTAGTAGAGGTATTGGCTGCTGCACTCGCACTGTTAACTGCACTGATTGAACTCACAAGAAGCTCCAGGTGCTTTGTTATCTCATCCAGCTTATCTAGGTTCTTCGTCCATTGTTCAATCACTTGAAGCTTCTCATACTCCTTGGATCGTTTCTCAATAATGTCCACTTTGGATAGGTGATTTCCAATGATGGTCAGGTCAGAGTTGTCCACCCTATCCACTTCATGAGATGTCGTCATATCCATGTGGGGTACTGCAGGGGAGATGATGGGGTGCTTCTGAAAAGCACGTGAAGAAGAAAGAGCTGTTGAACTCTCTGCCATCTCCTAAAAAATTTGATAAAGGACATCCTCGTCCTTGTTGAAGTGGCTCCCCCCACAAGCAACATCTACCAGCTTCTGATTCTCTATGATTAAACCCCCAAAGAAATTTTGCACAAGGGTGGTCTTTGGAATATCATGATGGGAGCAGTTCTCCATAAGATCTTTGAATCTTTCCCAAGCCTCGTGAATAGGCTCTTGGGGCATCTGGGAGAAATTAGCAATCAAGGATCGCATTTGGTTGTGTCATCTGAGCGGGTAATATTTGTTCAGAAATACGGACCTCAACTCTTCCCAAGTAGTGACAACCTTCCCAAGTGA
The DNA here is from genome assembly GCA_037367405.1 of Ottelia alismoides. Classification (NCBI taxonomy): domain Eukaryota; kingdom Viridiplantae; phylum Streptophyta; class Magnoliopsida; order Alismatales; family Hydrocharitaceae; genus Ottelia; species Ottelia alismoides. Next base: position 74,544 of record JAZKJV010003514.1, on the reverse strand, counting down.
TTTAACCAATATAAAGCTTTGTCCATCAGACTGAATGGGAAGGCAGTCATCTGAACTACCTCTAATGGGACATTTGGGTAGCGTACTGTTCCACAAATGTGATCAAACTGTTGGAGGTGTATATATGGTTCTTCATTAATATTTACATGGAATATTGGGAGAAGAGGTAAAATAGTGGGCTTAAGCTCGAAATGCCCATGAATCGCAGGGATTTGTATCCTAGAATTTGTCTATTCTGCCCCTGGATTATAGGCATCCTTTAAGGTAAGCTTAGACACAGGTTCTATCACAGGGTCTTCTCCTCCATTCCCACCTCCAGGGTTTTTATCCTCTACTCTCCTATCTTGTCTCAACTCGAGAATCATGTCTCTCAATGTGGTCTGAAAATTAGCCTGCTCTGTTAATTGGGCTTGAACTGACCGAATAGAGGCTGACATGGTGTTGTTGATCTCGTTCTACTCCGACATGGTTCTCTTTCCCTTCGGTGGCATCAAGTGTCCGGTGTCTGACTCTGAAAATGTGCATGACACTCGATTAGTCCTTAAAAATGATGGAGTCTCAGATACTAGTTCAAGATTAGAGCCTATCTCAAACAGTTGGTTGACGGATGATGTGAAGGGTGATGTGGAGAATGCGGAATATTAGGGAAGTCAGTCTCCTCGAATAGAAGGTGAACAGGTCGGAGTGTCGAATGAGTTTGCAAAGTTCGAACAAGAAATACTCTGATCCGACATCTTTGAAATCAATAGGCAGTATGCGAGAGCACGAAGGTCAATGCAAGAGTGAAAATGAGTGATGGTGCAAATTACGCGGAAGGGTTTCTAGCACTAGCAATCAAACACAATACAAACCCCATGTTCACCAACTCAATGCAATGTGAACACCGTGAAGGTTCGATCAATTATCTTGTCAATTTTTAGAGTTTGGTGAGAAATCAATCTATCAGAGCAGTTTAAGCGAGCTGTTAGGAACCAAATGCTCTCAGGAGACTGTCCCAATCTCACAACTAGTTTTTCCCAGCCAGTATGGGTGCGGACTGTTTACCAGCTACCCGATCTGCCCAATCTGCTAAGGAAATCCCAAACCGATTATCGGCTACCCAGTGAAGTCCTCACTGGAAAACAACTAATCACAAGAACAGTAGTCTGAAGAGAGTTCATGCGTGGCTCTATCCTAGTGTGTGGGTCGCTCTCTCTTTGCAGATAAATCAAACAAGGAGGGGTGACTCTCCTCAAAATAATGATTTTTTGTTACGTTTATTTTAGGGATGAGTTTTATTTAGCAGTCTCGGTTTTAGGCAGTTATCATTTGGTTTGAGTATTTTCAATAAATCACCTACTGAATGTCCAATTTTTTTTTAACTTATGTGAGTGAAAACAAGGAAGGTGATCGAAAATGCCAATGCCCGATTAATACAATGATGCATGCAGGGGTTAGAGATGTGTACCTTATCGCTAGTACTCTACATGCAAAATGATCCGCGCAGAATTTAAATATAGAAAAAACTAACCTATATGATGCGCGTGAACCATCTTAACAATAACTTCTATTAGCGGGCAAGAACTGGTTAATTTGACTAAGTCCAATATATGCTCTACTCTATAGTACAAAAATTCTTGTTTAGGGTTTTGGACCTAATTAACTACCTGGCTCAAGCAAACTAATTAAAAAAATCAATAGTTGGCTCACGAAATCCGTGTGAAATAAATTTAAAAAAGCGATAAAACAGAAACAGATGAGGTCCCCCAAGTGCACCAGTACTTGGCAGAACAGACCCCGTAACAAAGTTTATAGTGCCTTTTACAAATGTTCGAATAAAAATAAATGCAAGAAAATTTCTGTGAATTTTTTTCGGTCTCCTAATTTCTTCTTCTCCTCTTCTCATGCTCTCCTGCAGCTCAGTGAAGAATCAAGTTGCCTCCGCTTCGCTCGGGTGCGCCGACTCTCCTAAGAAAATCACCCTCGCTCGCCGGGACCTCGTAAGAAAGAGGAAATAGAAAATATGTAAGAGATAAAAGTATATGAAAATATGAGAAAAATTGAATAAATTAAATACAGTGAATATGAACAATGAATCAATATGGAAAAATATAAGCAAATATAGACAGCCAAGAATAACACATCAAAAGAAAAACCTAACTACCCTTGTTGTGCCTCCCCGGTAACTGTGCCATTTTATAGACACGAGATTTTCAAGGTTTTATTCAAATGAAAATAAATACAATGTTGTCGTAACCCTAAAAATCCTACAACAAACAAAAAAATATTTTTTTATTTTCTCAAGCCCAAATAATTACAGAAAAATGTAGCAAGAGAATTTTTTGCTATTTAATTAACCTGTATAGCAACAGGATGGAACTCGGGGAGGCTACAATTCCCGAGGGTTATTCTATCCAATGAAATAAATTAATGAAAGAATGAAGGAATCTCAATGTACACTACTCTTGGTTTTTTATAAGATTTTTGTCTTTTTATTTTTTTATTTTTTATTTTCTGACTTAATTTTTAAAGATTTCGATTTTTGCATGTTTTTTCAAAAATAAGGAATAATATGCACAAGTAAAGAATGCACACCACTCGTTTGTATTTTTCAAAATAGTCAGAAATGTCCAAAAAATTATAGAGAAAATATTCTTGGATTTTAAGGATTTAAAAAGTTTTAGAAATTTTTGTATAATTTTTAAATGTTTTTATATTCTTATAAAAATCAAACAGTGGCAAAAATGATAAATAATGCATATCCTGGAGTAATTTGTAACTTAAAAATATTTTAATGCCCAAAACTCCTAGAGACTATTTTTATGCAAAAATATAGACAAATATCTACAAACAGGAAGTGAAATCATAATTTTTTGGATTTTTGTAGAATGTTTTGTGATTTTTATAATATTTTTGATAATTTCAATTTTTTGGGTTTTGAAAAGAATTAATGCATAGAAATTGGATAGGAATTAAAAGATAATAAAATAAAACTAATCTATTTTTCGGAATTTTTAGAGTAATATTCAAATTTTTATGAATTTTTGAATTTCGAGAAGAGAAAATAACATTGTATTTTTATTTTTTAAAAAATAACAAATGAAAATAAAATGGAATGAAAAATTTATGCTAGAAAGATACACACATCAAGAGCATAGCATGATTTTTGGGGAATTTATTGAGCAACAAAAATATTTATTTCACTGAAAAGAACATGCAAAATAATGTCTGGAAAGACAGGACTAAAATGCAAGTTATTCAATATTTTGGATTAAACGATAATAAGAAATAAATGCAGGATAAGCTTTGCAAATTACCCAAGACTAGCGTACGCAGCACGTGATGCTCCTTTGTGGGGTTCTTTTTGCAATTTGTAAAACTTCTAGGGGCGGAGTTGTATTTTGGACAAATTTTTTTATTTTTTATACCCTCCCTTCCCTGTTGATCTTTCGTTCCTCAAGCTTCAAACTCAAGGTGAAAGGGGGCGCCACCCCTTCTCAAGCAGTGGCCGGCAGCTGGAGCGGCAGGCGGAGCTTCGCGGTGGTTAAGAAGGGGGTTCGCGGCGGCGTGGGCTCAGAGGTGGAGCAACCAACCCCACGGCGAAAAAGGGGTCGCGTGTAGAGGTAGGATCTAGCGGTGGACGCTGGAAGCGGCAGGCGCCGCGCACAGCGGAGGTCACGGGCCTCGCGGGGGCGGAGTCTCTTGTGTGCGGTCGTGCATCAACGGCTGGGTCACACAGGTGGGGATGCAGGATGGTCGACGGGTGGAGGTCACGATCTGAGGGCTGGCTTGCAGGTCAGTCGCGCCCGGCTCCGCGGTTGGCGATGCGGCGGACGCTGCTCTTAGCAGTGGGCAGCGGGCGAGGCTGGCTGAGACTGGCAAGGCCACCGTGTGAGCGTCGGTCGCTGGTGCTGGTGGGGGTGGAGGCTGGTACAGGAGGGCCTCGTGGAGGGTGCTGGAGGCGACGGGCACCGTTGTTGCAATTTTTTTTCGTTTTTTTATTTTATTTTTATAAATAGAAATGTAATTTATTTTTTTATTTATTTTTGCAATTTTTTACCTGCAAAATAAACATTAGAAATAAAACTTATATTTTTTTCCTTTTTTTATTGTAATCCTGCAAAACAAATATATATATATATAAACTTTTTTATAGTTTATTATTTATTCCTGCAACAAAATGTTAGAGATAAAGACATTTGAAATATTTTTTTTAATTTGTTTTGCATAAATAAATGAGGATACGAGCATGATGGTTCAATCCAAGAAAATTCGAACACGAAAAAAGTGGGCGAGGTTCCAATGGAAGTGAGGGATCGGAACCTGGTCTCCAGCCATCGTGTGCGGTCGGAGGTGAGAGATCGTGTACGATAGAATGTGAAGCAATTTGGTCACGAAGATGATGTGGATGATCGGCGTGGGATACGGAATCAATTTTTGAGGATGATTAAAACTACGATTAATGAAGATTACGAATAAAATAGTGATGATGAAATTGAAATGACATTTTACTCTACAATTAATCTAGATGAAAAGCGAGAAGTAAAAATGGATCTCACCGAATGGGGACGGATGAACCTCGTGATGGCCTCGACGAAGATTGCCTCGTTGTCACCTGACGGCTCAAAGGCTGGGCACCCTTCTGTGACAAGATTGCTCTCGGAGATTGGGCTCCTCTCCCAAAGGATTGATCAAGAGGAAATGAGGGAGGAGGAGCTCAATAAAAAAGGAGAAAAAATCAAAAAGGAAATAATTACAAATAAGGAATGTGTTTAGTATTTAATTAATTAATTAATTAATTAATTAATTAAAAACAAAATCCGTAATTAAATAAGATAATTAAAATAATTAATTTATAAAAAATAATTAGCCACCTTAATGGTGGTTATCTAAGGTATAAAATCAAATCATATACACATGGTATGTTTTCAAATCAAATAAATGAATAAATAATAAATCAATCAATTAATCAATCAAAATTTCATAATTATATTAATTTAATTAATTAATGTTAGATAATATTTTTTGTGGTTTTTATATAAGGAGGTTTATTTTATACATATCATATATATGTGTGTATATATATAATGCACATTATACACAGGTACATAAGGATATAATTTTATACAGATTTTTTTATTAAAATTTGGTTATTTACTTTAAATTATAGTAAACAATATTTATTATTATTAAATATATAATATGTACAAAAAATAAAATAATAATATGGTAAAATTGCATAAACCACCCCAAAAACTGACTTTTCAACTATAACTCCAAAATTTATTAAAATCATAACCATTTTAAAGATAATTTAATTTAGAATACAATGGAAGTGAGCTTTATTTAATTTGATTTTATATGGAGTCGGAATTGGTCTTTCAATTATCGCTTAGTTGCTTTTTTCAAGTGTTGTTGCTTTTATTTTGTACATGATTTTATTTTGCAAATATTTTTATTATTTAGAAAATATTTTTATTTACAACTTTTGTTTTGAAAAATATTTAATTTGATGTCAATTTATGTACAAATAAAATAGTGTAAGTATTCAAATATACACAGCACACATTTTTTGGATTTTTTGATTAAGGATTCTATCTCCCTCTACTTTATTCCTAGTCGATCAGGTCAAGTCTTGACCTTCTCTCGGGGTTCGGATCAGCGTGTATCTATTACATATATACAGTCTTCTTCTTTTTATTTTCTTTATTTTTTCCTTTTATTTCCTTATTTATTTATTTTAGGTTAAAATAGTAATAAATGTATAATATTTACACACAAATGCAAGTTAGTAAGAATATGAAGTTAGTATTATATACATATGTTTTATAAGAGATTTTAAGCTAAAATAAATGAATAAAGATGATAAAATGCATATTCATCAGCTATTTAAACATAAGTGCCTCTATATTTACAAGAGTTGGGGTGAATTTTTCGCACAAGGAATTTACAAGGTGAAAGTTAGTGGTTATTTGCAAGCATGATATATAAGTTTTTATACAATTTTTATAAATATCTTTATTTGGGCTCTCTTATTTATACAAGGTTCTCAAAACATTAGAAATCATTTTTCATAAACATTTTGAAAACTTGTTGTTGCAAATAATTCTGACAAATATTTTTACAATCATTTACAAATTTTGAAAATTATTTTGCAAAGATTGTTCAAACAATATATATAGATTTTTCAAAATAATTTTACAATCATTTTCCAAATCCTTTGCAAACCAATTTTCGGAAATTTTATTCACAAAAATAAAAGAAAATTTTGCAAACAAAAGAATTTTAGAGAGGTTTGGAAACATTTTGCAAAAGTTTTCAAATAGTTTTTAAAAGATTGTTCAAGACATTTTTCAACCATTTTTCAAATCATTTTGCAAAACATCTTAAATCCAATTTATTACTTGTATTTTCAAATAATTATGTGTATTTTATTAATTACCCATATTATTGAAAATAAGAAAGTACGACTGTACGAGTTATGGCTAAAGTATATACAACGTATATACAACCACATATACTTAGATTAAGCTATGTCTCATAGATCAGAGAGGAAAAAGGAAGACATAAATCATACTAAGTATAGAAAAGCCTATACTACAAGGACTAAATAATTAAAGAATGGGAATTTGACCGTCCCCCCTATACTTAATATCAAATAATCCTAAGCATAACAGACTGTACACAAGGCATGGAGGGTCAAGGGTGGGAATGTACGAAATCATCGGTTCGACCTATCTCTCCCATACTTAGGGTAAAATATCCCTAAGTATAGACAGAATAGCAAGACTTGAGGAGACAGGTGAGGGATCAAGAATGTACAACTCGGCGTACTCATCCCCCCTATGCTTAGGACAAAGTGCATCCTAAGTATATCATTGATGAAAAGGACAAGACCTTTAGGAAGAATTAAGAAAAAGAAAACGAAAATAAGAAAAGAAAATCATTTTAACAAGATTTTTGCCCAAGTATATGATCCATCTGTATCTGTGAGCTCATCTTGAAATACGACTTGAATAGAATCAACAATGGATAGGAATGTGGCGTGCCCTAGATACAGCTTTAGCAATTATCCATTGACTAAAAATGTTTGTCCGTCAGGTGACAATTCTGATATTAAAAGGCTTCTGTTGCCTGAAAATTGGATTCTTGCGCAAGTCTTGTCAATACACAAGGCGGATTACAGTCGTCGAAGCGATCGCTCACGAGAATCGTACTAATTCAACAATTAACCCACAATATAGATCAAGAAATGCAAAATAAAATGCGGAGTTAATATTTATTATAACTCTACGAGAAGTGTATATAGGTGTAAGTATGTAGAGTGTCAAACATAGGGAGCAAACGTGATAGATTGCGCAAGAGAATGCAAAAATTGTTCCTCTCTTATCTTTGTCTTCTGTGCGTGTTTTTACTTATATTTTCTTTATAAATTTTTCTTTTTATATTTTAAATTTGTTTTTAATTTTATATTTTATTTTCTTTTTATATTTTCATATTTTATATTTCTTTTCTAATTAATAAGATAAAATATGAAGATATAAGTATAAATATATAAGATAGATAATATATATAATATAATATAGCTATAAATATTCAAAATAGTGAAATAAAATGTTTTTTGTTTTCTATATATTTTTATACTATTTTTGTGATCTTTTAGATATTTTTTTCTAATTTTTAGTGATTTTTAAAGTTAAAAATATCGCAAAACAGGAATTAAATAAATAGGCAGAATTGTTTTGCAATTTAAAAATACTAAATAAAGTCAAAATTTTCCAAAACTATTTTTGATAGATAATATATAATATAAAGAAGATTCAGAAATAGACAGAAGTATTTTTAAAATTTTTGGGAATTTTTAAAGATTTTTATGCTGGAGCTTTTTAATTTTTAAGGTTTTTTCTATTTTTAGTTGTTTATTGTCTGGAGCTATAAAAGACTACAATAAACCAATTTTTTTATTTTCACAAAAGGTTTTATATTTTGTAATTTTTAATTCAAGAAAGGATAAATGTGCTCTTTTTTATTTTTAATAAATAGGTAAAATGTGAAATGCAAAAATAATTATGTAGCGTGAAAGAGCATGAAATCAGGAACCTAACACTATTTTACTTGATTTTTGGAGCACTGATGATATTTTTAGAAAATATAAATAAACATAAAAACTGTTGAACAGGTAGTTGTATATGATGAATCACCATTTCATCACCTTTATTCTTTCATTTTGGCCTTTAACCCCTAGCTAAATGCATGTACATATCATTATTTTGCATAAATTAACATTCATTATTTATTGTATAAATATTTTATAAAATACATTGTTTAAAAAAAAGAATAAATAAAAGAAAAGAAATAAAATGTTAAAGGTATTTTACGACCCTAAACCCTGAGACCTAGGCATTAGATGACTGGGTCAACAAGGAATAAAGTAGGGGGAGATAATGGTCAAAACACAATAAAAACCTTAATGTTTACCCTTTAATAATTCATTTTTGGGACCCATTTTATTTTCTATTATTTATACCTCAAATAAAGAAACTTTGTACATGAAAGTTGTAGATAAAAATACATAGAAAAAAATTTGATTTCACACAAAAATAATACATAGTGTACATTTTATACTCTGAATAAAAATCCAAAATCCAAACTTCCTGGACCCATAACTTCTCCATATATGAATTAAAATCACTTTGATTGTATATAACTTTTTATTAGCTATTTAATGAAGGTGGTTTCATTTAATTTGGAGTTAAATGCAAAAGTTGGCTTTTGGACCCCTATTGTATTATATACCTGGATAAGATATTCATTTTATTATTCTTTATAATTTTTATATTTTATAATTTTTTAAATATTATTTATAATATACATACATATTTAGAATAGAATAAAATCACAAATAAAAAAATGAAATAATATAGTATACAAAATACATAGATGAATATACTATACTTATACCTATATGATGTCTACCTCTATTTATCTAAGTGTGCAAAATACATCAGAAAAATATAATAAAAATATATTTATGTGTATTTAAATAAGTTATAAATATGCATATTAAGCGTATAAAATTATAAATTATAAAATACAAAAAATAAAATACCCATAATATAGGTAAAAATACATATAAATGGATCCCCAAAATGTAACTCGTAATAAATAAACCCGTAAAAATAAATAAAAATCACAATAAAATACTACTTAAAATAATAAACATTTTTTATGTTTTAATAAAAAAATTAAATAAATCATTTACTATTTAATTTACATTTGCTTCTTATTTTATTTTTTATTTTGTCCTCTAACGGAGGACGTGGCTCAATCATGGCTCATCGTCTGCTGACCTCGGTCAACTCTCTGACTGAGGCTATCACATGCATCATACCTCGTTTGATCCCCACATTTCTTGATTTTTTCTGCTTAATACTTGCATCTATTTAGCTCTATATGTGCTTGACTTTTGATCCTCGACCTTTGAGCTTTCATGCCCAGATGATTCCTTGGATGTGGAGCCTCTGTATCGAGCACCATTGCCCGATGAAGTCACTGGTATTTAACATCGCCTCTGACTTCCAATACTTCCTTGATCCGTCTTCCCCAACAGTACCCTATTTTTCACGCATCTTGAGTGTCCTCGTGACAGCATGAGTCTCGAGGAGGATTCAGCGAGGCTTTAGTATCAAATTGAGGTTGATTCAGCTCATCCATTGTCCTCCACTGCAATCTCACTTCCGACAAGTCTAGGGAAAGTAGAGCTTCCTTCTTTATATTCTTCTCGTTCTTAACCATAACAATAGCGTAGGCTAAGTTTTTTTTGTTTTATCTTGCTTGATATTGTAAAATCCAAAAATTTCATCTTGTCGGAGCTCTGGCTCCGCCACTTGTTTCCGACTACTACGACCGACCTACACCTTTGTTACCGCCTTCATCTCATTCCCCTTCGCCTTCTCTTCACCCAACGTTCCTTCGTACATCCTAGTCTCGCTCAAATTGGGGAGTTAGTCCTCCTTCCTCCGTCATTCTCCGGAGGGCTCCATCCAAGTCCATTCCCATCCATTCCGACCTTGCAAGGCTTCCCATATCTTCATTTTGTGCACCAAAGATTTCTGTAGGGTCTGGAGAGCCAAAGGACCCATCTTCGGTCGATTTTTATCTGACGCAAGGCACCTGGAGATTCCATTCTTCCTCGACCTCAGCAGCTCATGTCGGTGCCCTAGCTGCTCATCAGAGACCACCATCTGAAGTGGAGGAGCTATGACTCCATTTTGCACCTGCCTTGAGCTTTCCCAGTGGTCGAAAGAGCGAAGGAGATCAGATCAATGCTCGTCCCAGCTGAGTTTTTGGCATGTTCTTCTAGTCGTCCGATAATCAAACCGCTCTAGAAGAATCAGTACTCGTTGGATGCCTGAAACTCGCACCGTCGGATTCCCATCTAGGATCTAATGCATGCCGCTCGTGCCAAAAGTGTCATCACGCTGTCAGAACGTGCCACGTGTCTAAATGAAAAGCTCATCGCCGTCCGATCGTGCCCTTTAGGGGGTAATTTGTAAATCTTCCCCAAGTTTTTTTTGTTTAGTCCTATAAATTATTTAAGTAGTTTAAATTTTTTGTGATATTTGCAAGGAACCCCCTGATATTATTACATATTGCATGTGGGCCTTGCATACAATCCCCAAGCTCTTTTTGTGTTTCACTTTAGTACTTAAACTTTTAATATTAGTTGTAATATTTTTGGTAATTTTCACAATAGGCCTCGAGTTTATTTTCAATTGCAAATATACCCTTGTTAGTTCATGTATTTTTTGTACTTGTTTTCCATTATTAAAATACCATCTGTGCTCAGAAAAATATGTAAAAATAGGATTAAGAGCCTGCAAGAATACAATTTCCTACCATATTTTAAGTATTTTTCTATTTTCTAAAAATAAAAAATAGCACAAAAAGTCCCTACTTGTAGTAAAAACCCATACAAATATAAAACTTTTTAAAAAATGGAAAAAAATATTTTTGTATATTATAGTATTTTACAACTCCAGATCAAAAATCCCTAAAAATAGAAAAGAAAACAAATAAAAATTCTCCAAAATCCTTTAAAAATATAAAAAATCACCAAAAATTCCAAAAATATTTATTTGTCTCTAAATTTTCTTTATATTATTTATTATAGATTAAAAATAGGTTTGGAAAATTTTTGACTTTATCAAATATTTTTAATTTCCAAAATAATTCGACCTATTTATTTTATCCTTGTTTGGGATATTTTTTACTTTTAAAATACCTAAAAATTAGCAAAACAATTCTCTAAAAATCATAAAAATAGAAGAAATATTTATAAAAGCAAAAAAATATTTTATTTTGCAATTTTTGTTTATTTTAAATTGTAATTATAATTATATTAACTTGTATTATAAATAGTTCTATGTATTCTAATATTAGTATATTAGAAAGAAAAAAATAGAAAATATAAAAGGAAAATAAAAAATATAAAAGTAAAAACATAATAAAAATTATAAAAACAAAAGTGCAAAAAAATATTCATAATTAAAAAACGCTTAAAACTTCACAATCCTAAAAAATACCCAAATCAGTTATTGTCTTTCTTTTCCAATTTTGAGTGTCTATCCTTAGTTGTTTCCTGTGTTCGACCCCTACTATACTTTTACACTATATAATCTATTGTAGGGTATAATAAATTTTAATTCACAATGTTTCTATACATTATGTGGGTTAATTGTTGTTTGACTTGATTCTTATGAGCGGTCGCCTCAATGATATTTTATCTTTGCATTCTGTGAGGATAATAATTTAGACCTCGCAAAAGTCATCTCGACAAATGGCACCGCCAGGGAGCAACGTGTCGGATAGAATTTTGGGTCATCTTTGTTTCATTATTTTTCTTTATTTTCTCTTTCATTTGATATTATTGTTCATTGTGCTAACATCAATCTCTTCTGTTTTTCTTGTGAGGGACTTCGAGATGACGATGACCGCTTAGGTGGTTGAGGCACCTGATTCGAGAAGACTTGGTCCTTTTGCCTATGGACCAAGAGGTGAGAGAAAGAGAGAGACTTATCATAGAGTTTTTTCTTTACTTTGTGAGAGAGTGATTTATTTCTTCATCTATTAATATGTAATAGTACATGTACTTTGAACTTGGACACTCAGTCCTAATTTCCAAGTGTCTGTTCACTTGGGGCTCACCGAATTTTTTTCGAGTTTTTATCACTTTTATTTTCTTTATTTCTCGCATTTTATGCTTTACACTTTATTTTTCTTTGTTTTCTGGAATGAGCTCTTAGCATTTTAGAATTTATTTATAGAGTACATTAAGTCCAAACACCTAATATCTTGCATGCACCTATAATATTGATGTTTGGACTTAGTTTAAACTAATTGTTGGACACTTAGACTTGAAACTGCGTGCCGAGAGAGATCTCCATACATCGCTTGCAGGACCCACTGTAGTGGGCACTGAGGAGACTCCAAGACCGGACTACAATTCTCTTTCTAAGTGTTTAGCATTTGGTTCTTCACGCAATTAGCAATTTCTCGCTTAGGACTATTTCTGCTTGCATTCCGCCATATACAATAAGTTTATAAATTATGTATTTTGCATTCCACATGGAGAGAGCTGGCAAGCGTTGTAAGTCTCTTATCTTTGCATGCATCATTTGATACGAGGTTAGATTTCCATCCTAGTATCCACTTGCATTGCTTTGTTGTTATCTCTCTCTATTTTTGGATCATCTTGGAATTAAAGAAAATATGAAAAAATTGTTAGACATTGAAAAATACTCAAAAAATGAAAATAAAAAAGGTATTACTAATCACACTTTGACCTTAATTAAAATCTGAAATAAATATCATTGCTTGGTGTTCACAAAGCCCTCATTGATTTTAGGTACATTCCAGACAGAGCGAGGCAGGACCCTTAAGGAATAGAGCCAAAAACCCGATCTGTGGCACCCTCAATTATCACCTGGACTGGCAAAGTATTGGCGCTTCTATCGTGCGTAGATGAGTAGGGCCGACGATGGTGTTCCCGCCTTGTGTGAAACACCAACTTGGTCGGAAGTATTGAGCTTAGGCCACGACCTCATGGGAGTGTATGTCTCATCATCTTGCATCCGAGTAGGACCTTGCATGCTCACAGGTGATTACATTGCGAGCTTGGTCTGAAGTAGTGGTTTCGCCTATCGGTTTCCCCTCTCTGTTCTTTGGCTGAGTAGCCACCCAGGCACAAGTTTGAGGATCTCAAAAAGCACATATCACATGATATAAAGGAGGTGGAACAAGTACGGGGATCCTCTTCCTGGTAGTACACGCTCTCCTCTAGGGCTAGCCGCTTAAGGACTCATGACAACTTTATTACATAAATCAACAACCCAAAAACTGAAAAGATAAAAATTGCGGAACTCTCATGGCTTCACGTTTGGTTGAGTTGGTGAATCTATTTTGTTTGGTGTTTATTGTATAGACTAGGGTCAAAGATCAAAGCCCCGTACTCATGTGCATTTTGTCCATCCTTCTTTTCTCACTTCCTCTTGACCCTTGCTCATCATGAGCATTATACTATTTTGCACTCATTTTGTTTCTCGTGGACCAACGTATTATTATTCTTACTCGGTCTTCTCTTGATTCAAGATGTTGACTCTAGGATGACTTAGTTGGGACTCAGCTGACACCCATATCGACTCCTCGAGCCCGACATCTCCTATAGGTTGTTGTGTTTTAAATCAGATTCCCAATAAGGTTCCGACCAAAATTAACTTCCAAAGGTCTGACCAATCTCCAAACTTTGATTTTATGAAGACAAGATTAAGAATTAAAATCAATTCAAGTCCTTTCTTTTTCTTTTATATATTTTCTTTTCTGTGCATATAGGCATAAGCGTTTGCTAGGGACTAGCAAAGGCAAGTATAGGGGGGGTTGATGAATCTCTATTTCAACACCTTTGTTCTTTCATTTTGGTCTTTAAACCCTAGCTAAATGCATGTATATATCATTATTTTTCATAAATTAACAATCAGTATTTATTGTATAAATATTTATAAAATACACTATTTAAAGCCAAAACAAAAGAATAAAGAAAAGAAAAGAAAAATAAATAAAATACCAAAGGTATTTTATGACCCTTAACTCTGAGACTAATGCATCATGATGATTGGGTCAACAAGGAATAAAGTAGGGGGGATAAGGGTCAGAAACACAATAAAAACCTAATTATTTATCCTTCAATAATCCATTTTTGAGACTCATTTTATTCTTTATTATTTATACCTCAAATGAATAAACTTTGTACATAAAAGTTCTAGATAAAAAATCATAGAAAAATAAAAATTTATTTCCCACAAAAATAATACACAGTGTACATTCGCTACTCAAAATAAAAAGCCAAACCCAAACTTCCCAGACCCATATCTTCTCCATATGAACACAAAATGCATCAAAATCACATTTAATTGTATAAATTTTTATTAGCTATGTAATGAAAGTTGTTTCATTTTATTTGGAGTTAAGATGTAAAAGTTAGGTTTTGAACCCCTATTGTACAATATACCTGAATAAAATATTTATTTTATTAATTCTTTATATTTTTCATTATTTTTTTATTTTTATAATTTTGTAAATATTCTTTATAACATATGGACGTATTTAAAATACAATAAACCATAAAAAAATACACTAAAATAAAATAATATATCAATATACATAGATGAATATACTATACATATACATATATAATTTATACCGATATTTATTTAAGCATCCAACTAACTTCATAAAAATATAATAAACATATATTTATGTATATTTCAATCCGTTATAATTAAATAAATTATGTGAATAAAATAATAAAATATAAATAAAATACACATTATATATGTAAATATACATATATTTATACTTGTAAAAGTAACTCATAATAAATTAAGCCATAAAAATAAATAAAAATCAGATTAAAATACTGCAGAAAATAATAAATATATTTTACTTTATAACATTTATTTAAATAATTCATTTACTATTTTAGTTTTAATTATTTGCCATTTTACCCCTATTTTTGTCCTCTCACGTGACGTGGACCAATGAGGTCCAAGGATATGCTGACCTCAGGTCAACTGGACCCTCGGCCTAGGCCTGTAGTGCGTCAGAGGCTTTGACCATCCTTCGTCCTTTTTCTCCAATCAATACGGCCATCCATTTGGAGTGATTCCTCTTTGACTTTCCTCCCTCAATCGATGATTTATCACGCCCTCTCATTTCCTTGATCTGAGATCCTCCATATTGACATGTTCACCTCGATCTTCTCTTCCCATCACTTGCCTATACAAAAACACATCTGCCTCTTCCTCTCCTTTTTTGTTCCCCTTTAGCTCCATTTCTTCCCCTCAAACCGTGCCCAGGGCTAGAGCTCAGTGACAACGAGCTTGCCCGGATATTTGTAGCGTGGAGAGGCATTGAGAGGGTGGTTCTCAACCATCTCCAGTGGTCTAAACTGTGAGGTTCCATCTCATGGTCGTCAACCACTTGAGGTAATTTCTGTCATTTTTAGGTAGATTTTAGTTGCTGCTTTTATTTCCCATCGTTAGATTTAAGTTTAATTTGTGGCTTTAGCGTAGAATCATTCCCTCGTAGTTTGTCAGAGCTTTTCTTTGGCAAGCTTTCCACTATCTCTCTTCCGTGCTCCGACCCATCATCAGCCACCATTTCATTCCCTTACATTTCTTCTCTATCATAAGCACCAGAAGTCACTGGGATCCTTCGTGGACCTGGAGATCACCATCTCCACTCTGCCGTCTTGCTGGATATGTCCACTTGCCACCATTTTTCACGCATTTCACCTGATTAGCCCCCAGAACCTTTCATCCTTTTGTGCATGTGTTAATCCTGTAGGTCCCAACAGCTAAAGACCCCATTTGAGGGGCCAATTTAGGAACAGGTCCCAGGTCCTTCACCGGAACTTTTGAGATCCAGGGATCTACCGGTGACCCCCGGACCCATTTGACGGATATGGGAGTTGCGGGGCAATGGCTGCAATGTCAAGAGCACCTCAGTCGGGCTCTAGGTGGTTGGAGGCATGCGATATGTCGAATCAAGGCTCGTCAGCAGGCTGTCTGTTCCATGTTCTTCCTCAACCATCTAGAGTCGTTCGATCATCGTCGTTCGCCCAGGTGTACAGGAACCATTAGATCCTTCGTGCCTCCACCGTCGGATCCCCATCTGAGATCTAATCTCTATCATTGTAGTCGAAGCGTCATCTGTGCATCTCCACCGTCCACGTGTTAAGTGAGACACCGCCAATCGTCCGATCCATGCGCTTTAGGTGGTAATTTAGAAAACATCCCCTGATTTTTATCTATTTTCATTTAGTCATGTAAATTAATTAGACCATTTAATAGTTTGTATAATATTTACATGTGAACCCTTGATATTTCGTATATTGAATTTGGGTCCAGTCTAGCTCAGCTCATGTGTCGCCCCACGTTAGTTGGGCATTTCACGCTATTACCCTCAGGGGTTTTTTAATTTGTATTGAGTATTTAACTTTGAAAATTAGTTGTAAATTTTTGGGTAATTTGCACTGTAGCCCCTGACTTTTATTTTAATTGCAAATATACTATCAAGATGACTTTTGCAAGAGACTAAATATTATCCCCACGGAATGCGAAGATAAAATGTAGTTGAGGTGACCGCTCACAAAAGTTAAGTCAAACAACAATTAACCCGCAAAATGTATAGAAAATCAATGCAAATAATGTGAATCAAAATTTATTATACCCTACCATAGATTGTATAGTGGACAAGTATAGTAGAGGTCGAACAAATGAAAAAATTGAGGATAGACAATCAAAATTGGCAAAGAAAGACAATAAATTATTTTTGCTATTTTCAAGTTTTAAAGTTTTTTATGGGTTTTTAGTTATGAATATTCTTTTGGATTTTTGTTTTTATAATTTTTATTTTTTTTAGTTTTATATTTTTTATTTTCCTTTACCCTCTGATTAAGCGTTATAGACTGTATTGTTACTTTTTCTCCCATCGGGATAAATATGTCCCCTTCCCATGTTCCCACCTACATATATGGGATATTTTAAGAAATGAACGTCTTTTTTCGTAGCAGAGTCTGGAGAAATAATCGGGTTGACCAGGAGTAGGACCTATCACAAGAATATTTTTTTAGTGGGATGATAACTCTGAAAAGATAAATTACCTATCTTTTCTTTCATCTCAGGAGAAATACGATTGAGAGGAGCTAATTCGAATCCTTCGAGTAAAATAAGAACAACCCCCACTTCAAATCCCCTTTTTACCATTAGTAAGAACTTGTTTCAATTACATACCATAAGGGTTTTGGGGGTTTATATTTTTTTATTATATTTTTGTGATTTTTGGGGAGTTTTTGCTAATTTTTCTCGTATTTTTAAAGTCAAAATATTCCAAGATAGGGATTAAATAAATATACCAAATTATTTTAAAAATTAAAAATACTAGATAAAGTAAAAATTTTCCAAACCCATTTTTACTCTATAATAAATAATATAAAGAAAATTGAGAGAGAGGAATAAATATTTTTAGGATTTTGATGAGTTTTTATATATTTTTAAAGGATATTAGAGCCTTTTAATTTTAATATTTTTCTATTTTTAGGGATTTTTCTGGAGTTATAAAACACTATAATCCATAAAATATATTTTTTTCAAATTTTCAAAAAAAGGTTTATATTTTTATGGGGTTTTTACTATAAACAGGGACTTTCTGTGCTATTTTTTCTTTTTAGAAAATAGAAGAATTTCCTAAAATGCGAATCTAAAATATTGCATGAAAGTTATGCTAGCAGGCACTTAATCCTATTTTTGCATATTTCTCTGAGCATGGATGATATTTTTAATAAATAGAAAACAAGCACAAAAATATATGAACTAGTCGTGGTATATTTACAATTGAAAATAAATCTGAGGTCGATTCTGTAAATTACCCAAATTATTGCAACTAATAATAAAAGTTTAAGAACTAAAATGAAATACAAAAAGAGTCAGCGGCTTCTATGAAAAAAGGCCATCTCATGTGGTACGGTACGTGAGGTGTCGTGACATGGACCCAAATGCAATATGCAATAATTTCAGGGGGAACCCTTGCAAATATCATAGACAAATTTAAACTACTTAAATATTTTACTTTATTAAACAAAAATAAGCAAAATCTGGGGGGAAGATGTGCAAATTACCCCCATAAAGGGCATGATCAAATGATGATGAGCTTTTCACTTAGACACGTGGCATGTCCTGGCAGTGTGATGATGCTTCGACATGTGCAGCTTGGATTAGATCCCAGATGGGGATCCGACGGAGCGAGCTACAGGCATCCAACAATTGTTGCTTCTTCTCGAGCGGGTTGATGATCAGACGTTTGGAAGAACGACTGGAAGAATGACAAGAAGAACACGTCAAGAACTTGGCTGGGCTGAGCTTCGATCTGATCTCCTTCTCTCCTGCGACAACCTGGAAAGCTCGGGGTAGGTGCAAAATGGAGTCGTAGCTCCTCCTCTTTAGAAGGTGGTCTCCAATGAGCAGCTAGGGCTCTGACGTAAGCTGGCGAGGTTGAGGAAGAATGGAAGCTCCAAGTGCCTTACATCGAATCAAAATCAACCCATGATGGGTCCTTTGGCTCTCTAGACCCCGTAGAAATCTTTGGCACATAAAAATGAATATCTAGGAAGACTTGCAAGGTCAGAATGGACGGGAATGGACTTGGGCAGAGCTATTCGGTGAACGACGGAGGAAGGAGGGTTGGCTCCCCGATCTGAGGGAGACCAGGATGTGTGAAGGTGTGTGGGGAGAATAGAAGGTGAAGGAGAAGGCGATGGAAGCGATAGCGAAGGCGGAGGTCAGTCGAAGTGGTCGAAAATGAGCGACGAAGCCAGAGCTTCGACGAGATGAAATTTTTAGACTTTTTTGGAATATCAAGCAAGATCAAATGCAATAAAAACTTAACATATGTTGCTGCTATGCTGAAGAACAAAAAGAACGCAAAGAAGGAAGCTCTACCTTCCATAGACTGACCGAAAGCGAGCTTGTGGTGGAGGATGGTGGATGAGCTGGATCAACCTCAATTCGACACCAAAAGCCTCATTGAATCCTCCTCGAGACTCTTGTTGTCACCAGGACACTTAAGATATGCGAAGATTAGGGTTAGGTTGGCGGAAGAGGGATCAAGGAAGCAATGGAAATCAGAGGCGATGTTAAATACCAAGCGACTTCATCGGGTGATGGTGCTCAGGAGGCTTATCGTCCAATGAATCATCTGGGTATGATATCTCAAAGGTCAAGGATCAAAAGTCAAGCACAAATCGAGACGAAATGATGCAATGATTAAGCACGAAAAAATCGAAAAATGTGGGGTTAAATGAGGTCCGATGCATGTGATAGCCTCGGTCAAAGAGTTGACGGAGGTCAACAGATGAGGGGCCTTGATTGGGCCATGCCATCCGAAAGAGGACAAAATGAAAAATAAAAGAATAAATTAATGGAAATTATATAGTGAATGATTTATTTAAATTTTAGTTAAAACATAAAAAATGTTTATTATTTTACGTAGTATTTTATTGTGATTTTTACTTATTTTTATGGGCCTATTTATTATGAGTTACTTTTCGGGGGTCCATTTATATATATTTTTATTATTTTTTATGATCTATTTTGTACATTTAAATAAATAGAGGTATACGTCATATATGTATAAGTATAGTATATTCATCTATGTATTTTGCATACTATTTTATTTTATTATTTTCTTTATGGTTTTATTCTATTCTAAATATGTACATATATTATAGATAATATTTAAAAAAAATTATGAAAAATATAAATTTATAAAATTTAAAAAGAATAGCGATCCAAAACTAAACTTTTGCATCTTAACTCCAAATTAAATGAAACCACTTTCATTAAATAACTAATAAAAAATTATATACGATTAAAGTGATTTTGATGCATTTTGAGTTCATATGAAGAAGATATGGGTCTGGGAAGTTTGGATTTTGGATTCTTATTTAGAGTCTAAAATGTAGATTGTGTATTATTTTAAAATCTACATTGTGTATTATTTTTGCGTGAAATCAATTTTGCAATTTTTTATGTATTTTTATATACAACTTTAATGTACAAAGTTTCTTTATTTGAGATATAGATAATAGAAAATAAAATAGATCCCAAAAATGAATTATTGAAGGGTAAAAGTAGGGTATTTATTGTGTTTTTAACCCTTATCTCCCCTACTTTATTCCTTATCAACCCAGACATCATGATGCCTAGGTCTCGGGGATTAGGGTCATAAAATACCTTTGGTTTTTTTATTTCTTTTCTTTATTCTTTTATTTTGGATTTAAATAATGTATTTTATACAATATTTATACAATAAATATCGTATGTTAATTTATGCAAAATAATGATATGTACATGCATTTAGCTATGGTTTAAAGGCCAAAATGAAAGAATAAAGGTGATGAAACAGAGATTCATCACCCCCTATACTTGCCTTTGCTAGTCCTTAGTAAACACTTATGCAATAAATTCAGAAAAGAAAAGAAAGGAAAGAAAAAGAAAGAACTTGGATTGATTTTAAATTTCAAACTTGTCTTCATAAAATTATAGTTTGGAGCTTAAGTCTGACCTTTGGATGTTAGGTGCGGTCGAAACCTTATTGGGAAACAGACTTGAAACACAATAGCTTTTGAGATCCACAAAACTATGCTCAAGTCTCCTCACTAGCCAGGTCAGAATAAGTCAACTCACATGCAAACCCTTATGACTATGAATCTATCTTGGACATTATGTGTGATATGTAGCTCTCCTCGATTGAGCGGTAAAAGTCAACCTTCTCCAACATGGTGACCCTAGTTCTCCAATCTAACAACTCTTTCCTCGAGAAGCGAGGTATTCCCTTCTAAGTTCAAGTACAACCGACTCAAGAAGAGGAGGTGGAGAGAAGAATGGACGGTAGCCAATGTAGCTACCTATCCTAGGATGCTTGACCACTGTAGCCAAGTCATCCGGCTGTAGGCTCACATACATATGACTTTGAAGCTCAAACTTACTTATTGACTATTCAAACATATACATACTCCTGCAGGAATTTTATTTTCAAACAGGTCTGTCCACTTTTTTGGAGTTTTTATTTTCCTACTTTTTTAATACTATATACAACAACATTTACATATGAAAATTTTCTTCTTGAGCCAGTAGACTATCCCTCTTTTGAAGCATTATAGCAACCCACAACTTCTGTCTTTAGACCTTGTTGCCACTGGATCGGGTTGAGGTACAATGGCCACAAATGTGTGATTTACATGTTTCCATTGGCTTGTGTGTCATGCCGGCAAATCCAGCCCTCTGCCACTTCAATTGAGGTGAGCAAAGTGAAAGGAGCATGTGTGCAAGCTAGATCACAAAACTCTACTCAAGTTTCCTCAATAGCCAGGTCAGAATAAGTCAACTCATACATAAACCCTTATGACATGAATCTATCTTGGACAGTGTGTGTGATATGTAACTTTCCTCGGTTGAAGCAGTAAAAGTTAGTCTTCTCCAACATGGTGACCCTAATTCCCCAATCCAACAACTCTTTTCTCAAGAATCGAGGTATTCCCTTCTAAGTTCAAATGCAACTGACTCAAGAAGAGGAGGTGGAGATAAGAGCGGACAGTATCCAGTGTAGCTACCTATCCTAGGATGCTTGACCAGTATAGCCAAGTCATCTAGCTACATGCTCACATACATATGACCTTGAAGCTCGAGCTTTCTTATTTGACTATACATCTATATACATACTCTAACGGGAATTGATTTTTCTTTGAGTTTTAACTGTCTTTTATTTTGGAGTTTTTGAGTATGCATTTTTTTAATACTACATACAACAACATTTTCATAAGAACTTTTTTCCTCTTGAGCCAGTAGACTATCCCTCTTTTGAAGTATTATTGCAACCCACAACTTCTGTCTTTAGTCCTCTTCGCTAAGAAATCAGGTTGGGGTATTATGGCCACAAATGTGTGACTTCCGTTGTTTCCATTAGCTTGTGTCTCATGCTAGCAAATCCAGTTGTCTACTACTTCAACTGAGGTGAGCAAAGTGTAAGGTGCAGGTGTGCAAGCTAGGTCATTATCAACAAGAGTCATGCATGTGTTCTGAAATATTCTAATTAGGTCGTCAAGATGACATTGAACTAAGTATCGTGGTCTCAAAGCAATTAAGCCCATCAAACCTGAAGTATCTCAATTTCAGTTCCTATAAGGTTCTTGTGATTAAGTGGATTAAGGTCTAACCAAGCTCCAATCTTTGGATTTTATTAAGGTTCAATTATTAATTTCAATTCGAAAAATGCAAATATCGTGTACAATGCAAGGAAAATATTTTTTTGTGATGCTATTTTCTGATTTCGAACTTTTTATGAATTTTTGAAAAAGTTTTGCAAATTTTTATGTAGGTTTTTGAAAATATTTTGCATATGTTTTTGGAATTTTTAATTTTACAAAATTTTAGAGATTTTTAAAAAATAAAAAGATTTTAAAAGTAAAGGGGATATGTGCAGATATTTACATGGGGTGCTTTTTATTATTCACAAGAGTCGGCTTTTTAGGAATTTACAGAACTTTATTTGCTTGAATTATATACATAGTTCTTGAGATAATTTGAAAAGATTTTCTCAAACATTTTTGAAAACTTTTTTTTAAAAAATAATTTTATAAATAGAATTTACAAACATTTACAAAATTTGAAAATCATTTTGCAAATATTTTTCATAATATGTATAGATTTTTCAAACTATTTTTGCAACCATTTTCTAAACCATTTGCAAGTAGATTTTCAAAACATTTTATTTCAAACAAATAAAGGAATTTTTTACAAAATATTTTTACAAAGTTTGAAAACATTTTACAAAACATTTTTCAATCAGTTTTCAAAAGATTTTTCAAAAATATTTTCAAACCATTTTTCAAATGTTTTGCAAAACATTTTTAATCAGTCGGTATATACAAAGAAATTTAATGTGTTTTAATTTGTATTAAGTAAACATATTATTAAAAATATGAAAGCATGAGTTATGTCTAAAGTATATACAATGTATATAAGATCCCATATACTTAGCTTGAGTTATGTCCTTTTTTATCAGAGAGAAAAAGAGAATACATAACTCGTCTTAGTATAGAAAAATCTATACTACAATGACATAATAAAGAATGAAGGAATGAATAAATGAGAAGTCGGTAGTCCCCCCTATACCTAGGATGAAATAATCCTAAGCATAGCAGACTGTATTTTACATGTTGGGAGGATCGAGGGTGGGAATGAATAGATCACAACTCAGTATGTCCCCCCCTATACTTAGGGTAAGATATCCCTAGCAACAAGAGAGGAGACAGTGGAGGGGACCAAAAGAAACTAATAAATAGAAAATAAATATGTGAGGAGAATGTATGCATCACTCCCCTTGTACTTAGGGTAAAAGAGCTCTAAGTATAGGCAACAACAAGAGTGATGAAACAGAAAGAAGAAAGAACACTCGGCTCGTCCACCCCTCCCATACTTAGCATAAAGAACATCCTAAGCAAGGCAAACACACAGAACGTGGTGCAAAACAGTAGATAGAAGGAAGAAAACAAAAGATGATATACAAAGTGATGGATATATAAAGATCAAGAAGGTAGAAAGTGTACCTTCTTGCATGATGATAACTCGAATCTGACTTGCGGTTAGATGGTGTTGGTGTAGAAAACCGCAAAGGGAGATCCGTATGATCAAACAAAAATAACTAAAATATGAGAGAGAGAGAGAATGAATAGATTTCTCTCCTATTTTATCTATACTATTTATTTATCTAGGTAAGTTTCCCTGGGTCGAACACAAGGAGTCAGAATAGCGATATGTAGATTCTTCAGAGAAAGGAGTATTTTGTGATTTTTATTTATTCTTGAAGAAAGCGAGAAAAATCGGGAAAATATTTTTTTTTATCAATTTTTAGTTTTGAAATTTTTATTTTATTTTCCAATTTTTATTTAATTTTCAAAGTGATATTTCAAAACAAATTTATCTATAATATAGTAGATAGAAGGTACTATATAGTATATAAAACGCTCAAGCGACGAGATCGAAGAAAGCACATGAAAACAAATCAAAACAGAGTTGAAAGGTGAAGAATTAAATCTGGAGAAAATCGTGTGATAAAATCATCGAAAATCAACTCGAAATAAAATGTAGAAAAATAATACGACGATTGAATAATGTATATGGTCCACAATGTTGTCCAATGTCTAAAGATAATGTAAAAAAATACAAAACCAATGAAAAAAACTTCTCTTTCAAATAGGTCCCTAGTCAGGGCCCTATTTGCAAGAAAAATATCTGGAAACTTTTCATTTAGGTCCCTAAACGGGGATCTAATTGCAATTCTAAGAAAACTTCTAGGGCGTGACTGAAATTTGGAAAGCATTAGGGATGCTTTGGCAATTTTCCACTGGTTGGTGCTTGACGACTTGGATTAGATGCTCTCACGCAATGTTGGTCGTAGGCTCCGGCCACGTGTCAGAAGCCAGTAATTTGCCTATTCTTGGTTGTTCTTCCCCAAATCAGGGACTGGCGACGGTGATGTCTCACTTTGCCCGCTCTCCGACGATGGAATGGTGGTGTTGCACTCATGTAGGCCCAGAAGGGGAATTCCTTCCCATTCGAGCTCTCCTACTGCAGGGAAGGTTGGAGAAGAAGATGGTGTTGGAGGAGGTTCCAGGGTTTCAAACCCTAAAATCTCCTCGAACACCGTCGCCTTCTCCAACCTTCCCTCGTCATAGGAGAGCTCGAAGGAGGAAGGTGACCTCCTCCCAACCCTGTAGGAGCTCGCCCACCGTTCGACTTCGCCAAAGATCGATCAGAAGATGAAATATCTAGAAACTTTGCACTTAGGTCCCTGTGTGGGGGCTTAAATGCAATTCTAAGAACTTCTAGGGTGCAACTGAAATATGGAAAGTAGCAGGGGTGCTTTAGCAATTTTTCCATCGATTGGAGCTTGAACGGTTGAGATTAGAGGCAGTGAGCTAATCAGGGTCGTCGATTGCACGTGTTACACAACTTCGCCTGTTCTTGGACGTTCTTCCCCAATCCAGCGGGCGACGACGGTGATTTCGTCTTCTGACCGATCTCCGACGAATTCAAACGGTAGGTGAGCTCCTGCAGGGTCGGGAGGAGGTTGACTTCCTCCTCCGAGATCTCCTATGGTGAGGGAAGGTTGGAGAAGGCGACGGTATTGGAGGAGATCCTAGGGTTTGGAACCCTAGCTCCTGGACTACTGTGCAATTGATTGGCGAAGAAGACAATGCTCCAGATAATGATATTGATGCTCCAGAAGTTGCTCTTGACTTGCAATTGAATGTCTGTTGCTCGATTCCATTTGAATCATCCAAATAATTAGGTATATTGTTCGTTAATAATGAAGTTCCATACAAGGGCTATATCAGACGAGACTGGAAAGCGATTTGAGATGAAATTGAGCACGAATTTCGAATGGAAATCGATGAGTATAACTAAGGTGACTAATCCAAGTGATTAACATCACTAATCATGCACAAATCTCGATGAAATCTCAATATAGAAATGAATGAAGATTTGGGGTTTGACATATATTACCTCAGGTTATAGCTCGACAGGCGACCTTTGTCAGAGCTCAACGCATGCGAGAGCGCGATGCAAGGCCAACAAAGGGTCCTAGAACCTCCTCCGAACAACCTCCTTCCACGCGAGTCGGACACGAGGAGCTGTCACCTCCTTGGGTGATCGTAATCAAAGGAAGAAGATGGGTGGTCGGCCAGTCAGTCCCGGAGAAAGGGAGAATTTGTTTTAACTGACCTCTTTCGATCTAATTTATAGATTGAATACAGTGGATTTGTTAGGAATCAAAAGTTAGGCACGGATGAGTGGTGTTAGGACAAGAGAATCAAGGGCTAAGATGGAAAATTGGGTGAAGATGGTGGCAAAATGGCTTGAAGAAGGGCCGGTTAGAACAGTCTGCAACAACTTCTTCTTGAGGAAGATGAATCAGGTGCTGACATGTATCAGCACCTGGTTGACCAAATGGTGTAAACATATTATAAATTAGATATAAATGGCATTTTTTTAAATAGGTATAAAAAGGAAAAATATAAATAATTAATATATCTAAATTATGTTATAATTAATTTTTATATATAATAAATAATTTATGATATATAAATAGTATATTAATAAATAGGTATAAATAATATTTGATAAATATGTATTTGATTTTTAGTTTAATAAATTAATAAATAATACCTTATTTTTATTTTTTTTCTTAATTATTAGAATAATAAATAGAGTATATGTGATTTTTTATGGATCTTAATAAATTAATTTAAGTATATTAATAAATATGGGTATAAGTTATACAGTTAGAATTCATATATAAAATAGTGTTTTTGATTTATTTCAAATAATAAATGGCCAAAAAATCTAAAATAACTCATGGTTAAAATACAAGATCAAAAAAATAATTAAAAATTAGAAATCAATAAAAATATATGTTCTAGATAAAATAAATAGCCTAGAAACCCAATTGTCATTAGGTCTGAAAACTGACTTTTTGCAAACAGACTATGATTTTAGTCAAATCACTTCATTAATTAGAGAATATTATTTTATGAACTTTAAAGGTGAGTAGAGTGAAATTGGAGTTCGTAGCATAAAGTTATGATGTTCGGAAGTTGAGAATTTGATAATTTAAAGATGGATTTCTTGGCATATGTACTAGATAATATTTTTAACTTATTTTATATTTTCCTATATATTTTTTAGAAATTACTAGAAGAAGAGTTTGGTGAAAATATGTGCATATGAATAAATTAAAAATCAAGGAAGATTTGATAATTAATTGATAAATAGTGAAGAGTGTATAGAGTGTATAATTATTATTTTATTATTATTTTATTTCTATATCTCCCCTTACTTATTTATTTGTTGAGCAATCCATGATGACTTAGTTTCAGGGGTTAGGTTATATAAATATATCTTGTAGCTATATTTATATTTTATAAGTCATATTGTACATATATATATATCTACAATATTCCTTCTTTTCTTTTCTTTATTTTTATTCTTTTATTTATTTACATGTTTGGGATGCATAAAAGTGCATTTTTATTCATGAATGTAGTTTTCATAAAAGATGAGATTTGATGCATATTTACATGTATTTGTTAAGGGTTTTAAGACCAAATGTAGAAAGAATGTTAATGAATCATGGATTCATCACGTGACCATTGAGGAATGGATCTCACAAGGTGCGGGTCGATATCGGGGTCCTCAGCTAACTCAACCGGATAAGGGTCGACCTAGTGAAGATCATTAGTGGTCTCAAAGCAGAAAGGCATGAACTTGTCAGTGAAAGTAATGTGGTAAGGTTCAGCCTGGGAAGTCTTAGCTAGGTCAGAACAAAAAGGCCCAAACTCATATATGAAAGTAGTAAGGTCAAATCCAATCTCTACAATTTCTCCTAAGTCTGCCCTCTATGCTAAGGTGACTATAGTGTAAATACTGCAAATGTCATCAATACATCACCACGCACCAGAAGGGGGAACTCTAAGGTCTATGCTTTCCGAGTCTTCCTCCCTGAAGAGGAATTCTCAGGTCTCAGTCTCATCCATGATAAAGCAAACCTCTTTGATATCAGCATATAGGTCATAGTCCTCGAGGTCGGATAACACGGGTACACACTCGTCAGACACGGGTCTCTAGTTAGTGGTGTGTGTGGTGATCAAGATGATGTTCTCATCAACAGAATGAACATGAATCTCTCCATATCCATAATCAATAAAGACTCTCGCAGAGGTGAGAAAAAGTCATCCGAAGATGATCGGAGGATGCTCCACAGGGATGGAGGTCTCCATGGGCAATACAACAAAGTCTACAATGAAGCCCATTCCCTAGATCTGAATGGCAACATTCTCTAGAATACCCCTTGGCCTCTTTATTGATCCATCAGCAAACTGACAAATCATCATGGTCTTCTTAAGAGGCTCTAGGTGAAGAGATTGTACCAGCGAGAAGGGTATTATATTAATTGAAGCACTGCCATCAAGGAGAGTGTGATCACAAGAATGGTCAGAGATGAATGCATCTCACAAGAGGTGTAACAATGTTCCCTTTATTTATGTATGGACGATGAGTGATGGCGTAGGCAGTGTCCATGGTCAAAATGTTTCGCTCGGATCTGCTTCGTCACTTTCTTTTCTTGGGTTTGGATGCAGATAATTGGTTCATGGCCTTGCGAAGTCGGGCCCCAACAATATCATGAATAGCTGCCACCACTTTAGGATCGTCCAATATTTTTTAAAAATTTTTTTATCTATTCCATATAAGAGAAGAGATCGGAATCATCAACTACACAAGGTTGACTAAGAGCAGTATGTACAGTGTCATCCTTGGGGTCAAAGGTGGAAACTGTGGTGTGTGGGGGGGGAGGGGTTTAGGATCTGGCAGGGGTGCCATCTCCTTACAAGCTCACTCTACTAGGTGTCTTCCGGTTTATTTTTATATTTTTAGGATTTTTCTCATTTTTTTGTATTTTGGGTGATTGCAATCTCTCATGGGTGTCCTCAAGTGAATCCATACATCCAGAAAGGGAAGTGTCAGTGTGGCTCTTATTCAGGCTAGTGAGGTCATCTATCATTTGATTCATTTTCTCCACTAACAGGGTCATGTGCTCAAGAGCGATGTCCATGAGAGGTGACTCCAACTGCTCAGTCTCGGGTGGGTGAGATGGTGGAAAATGTGAGAGTGACAGTGGGTAAAAATAAAAATCTAATGCGTGAGACTATGGATGAGGCAGATATGTACAAAAAGAAAAATCAAGAGCAAAGTCCTCCTGATAAAGTGGAGGTGGACAAGCTGGGGGGTAAGAAGGATCTATAAAGTCTGAATAAAAATAACTCCAGACAACCATCTCCGAAACAACAGGTGGTCAAGTCAAGAAATGCAATAAAAATACGCAGAGAAGATATAGTATGCACACAAACAAACACAAATATAAACAAACAAAAACCCCTCGATTCACCAACTCAACAACATGATGATTGTGAAAGTTCGGTCTTTTTATCTTGTCAAGTTTTAGAGTTAAGAGAATTTCAAAAAGGTGTACAAGCACGTAGGTAGGCCTGGGGTTGGGGCATTAATCCTTAGTATGTACATGCCAAGTATAAAATACGAATACAATGAGGGGGTTAATCTCCCCAAGACAAGTATTTTTTTATTTTAGGGTTGAGTAGAGTTAGCAATCTCAATTTTATCAGCTATCACTTTTTTTGGATTTTTAATAAAAAAATACACGAATCCAAACAAGGGCTCAATTTTTTTAGTATCCTATGTGGTCAAAATCAGAGGGAGAGATCGAAAAAGCAATGCAATCGTAAATCAATGATGTATGCTCAGATAGAGATGCTCACCTTGCCTCCAGCTCTCTTTGTGCAGGATGCTAAGCAGAATTGAAACCTATACTATATGCAATGAAAGTCGGTGAAATCGCCCTAGAACATAATTTGCTATTAGCATGAAGAACAAGATGCTAACTATCTAGATGTGAAACCTAAAGCCCGATCTTGGAGACTCCTAGGTGCCCGCCACAACAAGTCCAACAAGCATTGTGTGGAGCCTCTCGCAGCGCGCTATCTCAAGTCTAAATAATCAACAATTCAATTTGACTAGATCCAAAAGCAAACTATAGGTATATGCAATTTAAGTAGGCCTTTGGACCTTAATTTATCAAGCAAGCAAGTCCTAGAACTAGGAATCAATCACACAAAACAAATAAAAGAAAGGAGAAAAACTCAAAACTTGTGAAACAAAGAAAAAGAATGTGAAAAACTGTGAAAAAGTTGACGAGGCCCCCAAGTGAAAAATCACTCGAGTAGTGGACCTCGTGAAGTAGCAATGTCCTCGAGAGTCTAATTATTACATTAAAATGTCTCTCTCTCACTCGAATTACAAGATAAAATAGAATAAAATAAAATAGCATTGTCTTCAAAAATTCCTCCAAGTATTCACTTGATGCTCTCTCCTGCCTGCTAGGTCAGAAATCCAACTCCTCGTCTCGGGAGATGCAACAAGTCTCCTAGGAAATTTGCCCTCGATCCGCGGTCCCTCGCAATAAATTCAAACAAGGATGAGGGTTAGACAGTTGATGAATCCACATTTCATCATCTCTATTCTATCATTTTGGCACCACAAACCCTAGCAAATGCCTATAAATAGCCTTAAATATAGCATCTTAGCATTCATGCATGTGCGTCCCATTAGTGTATAAAATACTATAATTAAAGCCAAAATTATAGAATAAATAAAAGAAAAGAAAAAGAATAAAATATTGTAAATATTTTATGACCCAAAACCCCGAGACCTAGGCATCTTGATGAATAGGTCGACCAGGAATAAAGTAGGGGGAGATAAGGGTCAAATACCTATATTATTCTATTCATTCTTTATTCATTTTGGGACCTATTTTTGGTTCCACTTTTTATATATCAAAAATAAACTTTGTACATGAAAGTTGTAGATAATTTAATAAAGAAAAATACAAAATTGATTTCACTGAAAAATAATACACACATAAAAAGTTATGGTCTGAATAAAAATCCAGAATCCCAACTTCCCAGACCCGTATCTCACAACTGAAAACTCCAAATGCAGCAAATTCACTTTTAATTGTATATAGAATAAAATAAGATATTTAATGGCAGTGGTTTCGCATTTGGCGGAGCTACGATTTGAAAGTTGAGTTTTGGACCCTCTTTGTAGATTTGTACTGATTAAAATATTCAACCTATTCTTTATTCATTATTTTTGTATTATTAAATTTTTATAATCTTGTAAATATTACTTATAATAATTATGTACATTAAAATCAGAATAAAAATGCAAAGACAACTCAAAATAAAAATACTTGTAAATATGCAGACCTATACAATACGTACTTAGATTTTATTTAATATACAAAACATATCAGAAAAATAAAACAAAAATATATTTGTGTATATAAAGCATTCTATGATTTTGTAAAATACTAAATAAAAACAATAAAATTAAAATACACAAAATAAAAAAAACAAAGGAATAAAATATATAGACATTATACCTATAAGGGCTAAAAAAAGGGTAACTTATAAAAATATACTTCATAAAAATAATTAAAAACCACCATAAAATAATTTAGAAAATAATAAACATTTTTCATTTTATAACCTAAAAATAATAAAATCATTTTCGATTTTTAAACTAATTTTCAAAACCTTTTCGCAGGGTTTTTCCTAGTTGGTCCACGTGGACCAACCAAGAGGTAGTCAGCGTTGACCCAAGGTCAACTGCCTGCCTCCCCCCGCCTGCCTAATGTTAGACCTGGGTTTTCACCCACTTTTGTCGAGATTTTCCAGTCGCGCCTTGCATTTTTTCGTGGTGATTTCTTCACATCTTTTCTTCCTCGTTATGCGGTGAATCACATCCAAGTGAAACCTTGGACTTTGGATCACTGTGGCGATCAGGGCACCTTGATCTTTGGGGCTCCTCAGCCACTTAGTCAAACTGCATAAAATGGAGCCCCGACTTTGAATTCGAATTTGAGTCCCTTCGGTCCACCCCTCACCGCCTCTCTTGTGCTCTGTGGCTTCTTGGAGGTGACAGCTCCACAGTGGACCCTTAAGCCAAGGCATACGAGGTCGGAGGCGTCTCCACCACCTCCCCCAACTCCGGCGGTCGAGGTACCTCATTTCCTCTGGCTCTGGCCATTGAGGGCCCCCTTCCTCTTATTTCTCATTCGCATTTTATTCCTGTTAGTTCTAGGATTAAAACCCCTCAAAAATACTTAAGGTTCATCGCTCGAATCAACCAATCATTCATCTTGGCCGGAGCGCACCTCCGGTCAAACACCCCCAAATCGCGTTACGCCTCGCCGCCACCATCTTGAGGTCCAGGCAGTTTGCCCTGGACCTCTTAATCCTTTTTGCAGGTCTGAACACGTCGATTTGTGCCTGGAGGCTATTTTGAAGCCTCGCCGGAGCTCGCGAAGCCCCCCAGCTCCGCCGGCCTCCCGCGAGCACCCCGGCCTTCGCCGTGGTGTTTTGACGCCCCCAGGAGGATGAGCCGACCTCCGGGATCTCCCCCGTCCATTTTGAAGCCCAACCGCCACCGGAGGACGGAGATCTAGCGCGGCGAAGCTCGCCCTCGCCGGCGTTCTTCGCAGTTCTTGCTCCTTTGTCCGCCATCGTCCGATCTACGAGGAACTTCAGGGCTTACAGTCACCGTTGGATCGCGTGAGCCCACCACCGTCGATCTCCTGTCGGCGATCTAATCTTGGCCTTCTGATTTTGAAGCGATATTAAGCGTCCCAGACAGGCGCGCTACGTGTCCAAGTGACGGCTTCCCGTCGTCCGATCGCCTGTTAAGTGAGGGTAATTTGCATCCACGCCCTCGCTAAATTTTGTGATACGTAATTAGTTCCTAAACTTTCAGTTGCTCTTCTAATATTTATGTAATAATTATAACTAGGACCCCATACTTTCAATATTTGCAAGTGAGTCCCTGCCAGGTCACGTCACAGTGCGCGTGACCTTGGCATTTTTACATGCATACCCTGGGCTCCTTTCTTATTTAACTTTAGTCTTGTAAAGTTTTTATTAAGTGTAAAGTTTTTGTGAAACTTGCAAGTAAACCCTCAGACTTTTTGTTAATTGCTGACAGGTCCGTCCAGGCGCGCGTGCCAGTCACGCGCCTCCTGGGAAAATTGTTGTGACACCCCTGCGGGTCTGATATTTTGTATTTGGTCCTTAAAATTGAATATTCAGTGTTAAGTTTTGTGGAAAATTGCATGTATGCCCCTAGATGTTTTGATAATTGCACTTATACCTCTGCTAGGCTGTGACATTTTTGCTTGCTTGATCTATTTAATTAGGGCATCATTTTAATTACAAAAATTCTCAAAAATTCAAATTAAGCTCTTGTTCACTTGCACTTACACGCCATATTTTTAGTTTTTAATTTTATTGCATTTTTATATTTATTAAAAATCAAAAACATGCTTTTTATCTACTGTCTAGCTTAGAAAATACCAAAAAAGTATTAAAACACCTTAGAAAATTCCAAAAAAATCCCTACTGTCTATTTTATCATATTTTAGTCTCAGTCCAAAAATCACTAAAAATCTCAAAAGAAAAACCCTAAAAATTCGAAATATCCAAAAACTTCCAAAATTCTAAAAAATTATAGAAAACTCTAAAAATTGTAAACTCAAGTTCTGTAGTTTCATGTTTTTGTTATCTTTATTTTAAAATTAGTTTTGGAAGATTTTGTGGTTGTTTGATATTTTTAATTTCCATTTTACTCCCAGCTAGTAGCTAATTCCATGTTTTGCTTTATTTTGCTATTTAAAAATATCAAAAACATTTGGAAAAATACCCAAAAAACCCAAAAATAGTAGAAAATTCTAAAAATACTAAAAAGATTTTATTTCTAAATTTTTCGCTATTGTTGCATATTTTTATAAATATTGTAGCACCTCTTTTATTACCTTGTCTATATATTCCAATATTGAAAAAAATATAAAATATAAAATATAAAAATCAGAAAATTAAAAACCAAAATACAAAATTTAAAATTAAATAAAAATAAAAACAAAAAATTTTAAAAACGCACAAAAATATTTGCTTGCATAGTGTAGACATCACTTACTTTCACTCACACACACACTCGTGCATCTACCCTGTTTTGCTCCATGTGTTCGAACTCTCTGCATACTTGCTCTATACACCATTTATGTAGAGTTAAAAATAAATTTTAACTTCACATTGCTTGTCATTGTTTGATATCTTTAGTGTGGGTTAATTGTTGATTAATTAGGGATTTTAGCGGTCACCGCAGCGACCCTTGTGTTCCCGCCTTGTGTGGAATACTAGACCCTAGAAATTCCTTGTTATCAAATGGCGCCGTTGCCGGGGAGCAACAACGAGTAGTTCTTATTTTTGATTGATTGTGTTTGTTTGTCAACCATTGCTTCATTTTATCTCTCTTGCATTTTTGATATATACTGTTGAGCTTTCTGACCTTCTTTTTCTTATCTTCTTGCGAGGGACCGTGGAGCGAGGCGGATCGCCTAGGGGATCTGAAGCATCCTTGGGAAGCGGAGCCGGCTTTTCTTAAGCCAAGCTGGTAGGAGAGAGCAGGAGGAGAGAGAGAGAGTAGTAGTTAGCTTGCATTTTATTTTGTGAGAGAGTGATTCATAATTGGTAATAATACAGGGACTTGGACACTCAGACTTCCGGGCCTAATTTCCGAGTGTTTGTTCACCCGGGGGCTCACCGCGGTTTTCATCGCGTTTTCCGGTTGTCATTTTCCGGTTGTGTTTTCATTTTCATTTCTTTTGTGGATTGAGCCCTTAGCTGTAGGCTTGCTTGATCGATTAGATTAGGTCCAAACACACTAATAACCTTTGCATGTTCCTATAGATCATATTTGGACTTAGTCTAATTAAACAATTAGTCATTAGTCTTCGATCCGTGCGCCGCGAGCTCATCCCGCCAAGCGCTTCTCCTAAATCGATGTGTCGAGAGAAGGAGGGGTGAGCCTAGACCAGACATTAGGATTGGGGATTAGTGGTTAGCTTGTGGTTCTTCACGCTAGCAGTTGCCTATCTTAGGACGATTTCCGCATTGCATACTGGCATGTAGTTAGGTTTATAAATTCTGCTTTGCTTCCCGCATGGAGAGAGCTGGGATTCGCTATAAGTCTTCTTACTTTGCATCCATCATTTAGGCACAAAGGTGAGATTTCCACCTTGGTGTCGACTTACATTGGCTTTTCGGACTCTATTCTCCCTCTGTTTTTGGACAAAGTAGGATCAAAGAAAATACAAAAATCGTTAGGCGCTTGTTTGAATTTACTCAAAAGAAGCGATAACACCAAAAAAATTAAAAAGGGACTGCTAAGAAAACCATAACCAAAAATAAAATCGGTAATTGGATTCATTGATTGGGGAGAGTAACACCCTCACTTGTTTTCAGGTTGCATGGGAAGGTCTCCTTCCAAGTGAGTTGAGTGCTTCGTAAGGATTAGAGCCAAAATCCCAACTTGTGGTTGCCTTGTGTATCGCCTGGATTTCCGAAGTATTGGCGCTACTATCGTACGTAGGTGAGTAGGGCTTGGTCGCCATTGGTGACTCACTATTGTGTGAGCATCGACCTTGTCCGAAGTACCGAGCATAGGCCACGCCTTCACGGGTGTGTCTGTCTCACCGTCTGCGTCCGAGTAGGATCTTGCACGCTCACGGGTGATTCCGTTGCGAGCGAGGTCCGAAGTATCGGTTTCTCCTATCGGCTTCCTCCCTCTTATTCTTTGGCTGAGTAGGGATCCAGGAAGGGTTACAAGGACCTTAAAAAGTGCAAGTTACATGTTACACAGGAGGAGGACAAGTACGGGAATACTTTTCCGGCAGTACTCTCTCTCCTTTAGGCGTAGCGCTCTAAGGACTCGTGACAAGATTAATTTCCTGAATTCAAGCTAAAATCGACAAGATAAAAGCCGAACCTTCACGGCTTCATGTGTTGAGTTGGTGAACTCACCCCTGTTTTGTGTTTGATTGCTAGTTCTATTTAGGTCAAGATCAAAAACACAGCACAATTGTGCGTAATTTTGCTTCTCCTTTCTTCCTTCTTCTTCTGCATTCACCCTACTCTTCCTAATAATCAAGATGATGGGATGGAGATCTCTTAGGCCGACTGTGTCGGCACCGCTATCCAGCACTCCTCCTCATTCATCTAGGACGACCTCGGAGAGTCCGCTCTCCGAGCCTGAGTTTACTTCCACCCTGTTCCCCCTCGACCACCCTTCTCATTCTCCTTCTCTCAGTCCAATAGTTTCAGAATTCAGTGCATCGCAGAGTTCAGGGCAATCGACAGCACCTGAGATGGCCTCTTTTGCTTTTTCGAAGAATCCCAAAATGGCTGACAGAGGCGAGCACCCAGATGACCATGAGCACCCTCCATACTTCATTGATCAAGCTGCCATCAACAATTCACTTCTAGCATCCCTAGAGACCATGCAGAGGCAGATCCAAGACCAGGGAACCTTCATGGGTGACCTCATGAGAGAGATAGCTCAGATGAGAGAAAACCGACATGGGGGCAGTGGCGGTGGTGGAGGAGGAGATGGACCTAATGCAGGAGGAGGTGATCCTGATGCTGAGAGACCGCCACAGACTATCATGAGGGAATTGCACAATCCAGCTGCATCCCTTACTCATCGTTGGATCAGACTCCCTCCTATCCATGGAGATTTTGAGCTTCGGCCCCATACCATTCAAATTTTACCCAAATTCCATGGGTTGCCGACCGAAGAGCCACACCTCCACCTTCAAGAGTTCGAAATGATCTGCAGTACCATACATGACAGGCTGATGACTGAGGACACGATTAAGATGATCGCCTTCCCGTTCTCCTTGGTTGACAGAGCCGCATATTAGCTCAAACACTTGGGGCGATTCATCGATACTTGGGCAGATCTCCGGACCACGTATCTGAAGAAATACTACCCTCTCGGCCGGACTAATGCAGCTAGAGCGATGATCAGCAACTTTGTCATGATCCCAAATGAACAATTCCATGAAGCCTGGGATCGGTTCAGAGAGCTCATTGACCGGTGTCCACATCATGACGTCTCCAAGCCCAACTTAGTTCAGAGTTTCTTCTGTGGGCTGACACCGGAGCTGCAGGGGCTAGTGAATGCCTCCTGCGGTGGGTCCTATTTTTCGAAGGGTGAAGATGACGTTTGGGCCATCTACGAAGGCATGGCTGAGAACTCAACTATGATGGCCCAAGCCCGTGTCTACACACAGCAGAAGCCCCCGCAAGGAGCGGGATCATTCCAGAGGATCGCCCGCATCGATGCCGGTCCTAACACATCGTCGGCAGCCGCAGCCCAAGCCGAATCAGCCGCAACCGATATGGGCATAATCAGTGAGAAACTGGACCGTCTCGAGATCCTCGAGAAAAAGCAGATGCAAGGCATGGCCCAGATGGACCAAATTTCCAAGACAATGAGTGACCTGAAGATGCAGATCCTTTGCGTCCAGGAGGCACAGACTTCTTCCCAGCAGCCTCCCAGTTCACGGGCTGACCCCAGCAGTAGCAGTTACAACCAACCCTCTACCTCGTACCTCCAGGTTAACCATATCCAGGCAGAGCCGGTTCCACTGTTACAGTACTACCCAGCTCAGCCATCATGTCCGGACACTCAGATGGTGGTCTATCAGCCGGAGCAGCCACTGGCAGTTCTTCCTCCACCCTCCTTCGAGCAGGAACCATTGATGGAAGTCAATGGGATTTGGTACGATCGGTACCCTCAGCCCGGGATCCGTCGTGATCACCCCGGATTCCGTTGGGGCAATGGTGGCTCCTCATCCCAGCAGCAGAATTCAGCTCAAGGACAGCAGAGCAGCTAGCAACCACAGCAACAGCAGCCCCAATACGCCCAGCCGCAGTACCAGAGTGGTCCTCATCCCACCTATCAGGGACAGCAGTGGAGGCAGCGTCAGCAGCCTCATCAGTCTTATCCCCATCCTCCCCAGTATCAACAGCAGCAGCAGCCTCATTTCCCGCAAGGGAACCCATCCGGTTCTCAAGCCCCTGTTTTTGAGAACCCAGCTCTCGATGATCTTGCCCGCTTGCTCTCCGAACAGCGAGCATCCTTCAGGCAAGAAATGGATGAATTCCGGCAGGAGATGAGGGAAATAATCAAAGGTAAAGCCGCCATACCCGCTCAGATTGAACCTAACCCGAACAATCTGAAAAGGAAGTCTGAGCAGGTAGAGTTTACAGAGGATACCTCTCCTAGTGAATATTTGAGTGACATATCTCTTCTTTGTATGATGCTGATTTTGTGACTACTAGGAGCGGTAGGATGCCAGCCGGCGGCGCCTCTTCTGAGCGACAATCAGATGCAGCACCAGGAGCACCAGAGGAGCAGAGTAGCAGTGCTGATGCTGCTAATGATGATGCTGAAGACAGTGGTGCTGAGGCCACCAATGATGGAGATCCAGACGACGGTACTGAGGCCGTCGTGATACCAGATGCAGACGGTGGTGCTGATGCCACCATTTTGGATGCAGAGCCAGAGCGCGGTGCTGATGCCACGAAGACAGGTGTCGGTGGTGGTACTGAGGCCACCACATCTACTTTTGTTGAGCCTCCCTCTGTGATGTTACCACCTTTTGTATCTATGGACTGTGGTAACAAAAAGAAAAACAAAAATATGAATAAAGAAAAGGTTTCTGTTCACATTGTAGATCCATAGTGTTGAATGATGATGATTGTATGGATTCTCCTCCTTCACAGGCACAGTGACCTATTCCTAGTCCTCCATCTGAGGAGGCCCCTACCATCCCCTTCCCAGAAGCACTCCGCCAAGGGAAGAGGAATAAAAAAGAAAATCCAAAAAAGAACCAGCAGGTAGAGTTCAACAACCAAATGACTGACAGATTCCACATTCAGCTGACTCTACAGGAAGCAATTGAGCATATCCCCTTCTTCAAAAAGAATTTGAAAGAGACAACTACTGTCTGAAGGAAGAAGAGGTACAGAGATCAAATCCATATGCTCACTCATGACACTTGCTGCACGATTCAAAACAAACTGCCAGCCAAGAGACCAGACGCAGGAGCTCCCTATGTCAGATGCGAGATTCAGGAGCAGCGGTTTGATCGTACTCTATTAGACAGTGGCTCTTCAATCAACCTTCTTCCGGCAGCCTTACTCGACCGATTCGAGTTTGGTCCTCTTCTTAGGAGCAGGACAGACCTTTAGTTTGATGATAGGTCGACTAAGAGGCCGAAGGGGGTTACTGAAAGACGTGGTCGTTACCATTCAAGGCCTGAAATTCCCCGTGGACTTCGTTGTGTTGGACATGGAGATCCCTGAGTCGGTAATTGATGCGCCCATCATACTCGGTCGTCAATTCTTGGCCACAGCCAAAGCGGTGATCGATCATTATTGTGGGAGGGTATGTTTTTGCGTAGAGGGCAAAACCATACAAATAGAGACGATCGAGGAGACCAGAGCCAGAGAACTGGAATGCTCAGAACAGTCCAGCGAAGCCCCGCAGATGATAGAGGAAGAGGTAAACATCCACCAGGAGTGTGATTTTGTGATGACAGATGATGAATCCAACTGGACAGATCCTATAGCACCGACTCTCGCCTTGCCTACAGATTCACTATATCTAAAGCTAATGGCAGTCGAGAGCCTGGAGAGCACACCCTTGGATGAGGATACACTTGAGGCTGACAGTGTTGGGATGAGTGGCGCCGATGATTTTCATTCTTGCTCATCTTCTTCTGATCCCTCGGATTCAGACATTGACTGGGATGATTTTATGACTATCTACCTTGTCTGATTCCTTCTGAGCCAACAACCATGACAGAGTGCGTGCCAGTGCAGTCCATTGATGATTCAGCAGGCAGCCCTTCGTCAGGGATTCATGCAGAGCGAGAGTTCTCCTACGCAGACCTCGTAGTTTTCACACAGACATATCAGAAGCCAGATCTGCCACCTCCCAGTTGTCCAGAACTGAAACCTCTGTTGCAGTCGCTGAAGTATAGATTCCTTACGGGGGAGCCAGACATGCACCCAATCATTATCTCAGCAGGTTTGACTGGAGAACAAGAATCTCGTCTGATGGAGGTTCTTGAAAGAAACCGCAAGGCGATAGGTTGGAGTATAGCTGATCTCCAGGGAATTAGTCAGGCTCTGTGCTCCCACCACATCTATCTTGAGGACGACGCTAGGTCGTCGCGTGAGTTCCAACGACGGCTAAACCCGAATCTTCGAGATGTGGTCATGAAAGAAATTTTGAGGTGGTGGAGCGCCGATTTTATCTACCCCATCTCCGACTCCAAATGGGTTAGTCCACTACATGTGGTACCCAAGAAGACGAGTATCACTACAGTTGTAAATGAGTCTGGAGAGGAGATCGCTACCCGAGTACCCACTTCTTGGAGGGTCTGTGTGGACTACAGACGATTGAATGAGTCCACCAAGAAGGATCATTTCCCGCTACCCTTCATTGATCAGATTATCGAACGGCTAGCTGGGAAGAGTCATTATTGTTTCCTTGACGGGTACTCCGAATAAAATCAAGTGGCCATTGCTCCCGAAGACCAGGAGAAAACGACA
The DNA here is from genome assembly GCA_037367405.1 of Ottelia alismoides. Taxonomy (NCBI): domain Eukaryota; kingdom Viridiplantae; phylum Streptophyta; class Magnoliopsida; order Alismatales; family Hydrocharitaceae; genus Ottelia; species Ottelia alismoides. Next base: position 34,295 of record JAZKJV010003514.1, on the reverse strand, counting down.
TTCACCTGTCCGTTTGGGACGTATGCTTTCAAACGGATGCCCTTTGGTCTATGTAACGCTCCAGCGATATTCCAAAGGTGCATGTTGTCCATATTCTCGGACATGGTGGGTGACTGTTTAGAGGTCTTCATGGATGACTTCTTGGTCTATGGCGACGGGTTCGATGCTTGTCTTGACTGCTGATGAATCCACATTTCATCATCTTTATTCTATCATTTTGGCACCAAAAACCCTAGCAAATGCCTGTAAATAGCATTAAAATCATCATCTTAGCATTCATGCATGTGCATCTAAATAGTGTGTAAATTACTGTAATTAAGGCCAAAATTATAGAATAAATAAAGAAAAGAAAAAGAATAAAATATTGTAAATATTTTATGACCCGAAACCCCGAGACCTAGGCATCTTGATGAATAGGTCGACAAGGAATAAAGTAGGGGGAGATAAGGTCAGAAATACAGTCAAAATACCTATTCAATCTATTCATTTCTGTATTCATTTTGGGACCTATTTTTGGTTCCACTTTTTATACATCAAATAAAGAAACTTTGTACATGAAAGTTGTAGATAATTTTATAAAGAAAAATACAAAATTGATTTCACAGAAAAATAATGTACAGATAAAAAGTTATGGTCTGAATAAAAATCCAGAATCCCAACTTCCCAGACCCGTATCTCACAACTGACAACTCCAAATGCAGTGTACTCACCTTTAATTGTATATAAAATAAAATAATCTACCCAATGGCGGTGGTTTCGCATTTGGCGGAGCTACGATTTGAAAGTTGAGTTTTGGACCCCTATTGTATACTTGTATATATTAAAATATTCAATTTATTAATTATTTATTATTTTTATAATTTTATATTTTTATAATGTTGTAAATAATACTTATAATAATTATGTACATTAAAATAAGAATAAAAGCCTAAATAAAATACAAAATAAAAACACTGGTATAATAGAGTACATAGATACATTACATATATATATATACCTATACAAAACATACTTGTATTTTATTAAATATATTAAACATATCAGAAAAATAAAATAAAAATATATTTGTATACATAAAAGTATTTTATAATCATAAATAAAAATAATAAAAATAAAATACCTAAATAAAAATAGAATACTAAAATACATAGGTATTATACCTATATAAGGTTAAAAAGGCAACTTGTAAAAATAAATCTCATAAAAATAAATAAAAATCAGAATAAAATACTACATAGAATTTTGAGCATTTTTTATTTTATAACTTTTATTTAATTCGGCCATTTAGTATTTTAAATAGAATTAACAAAATACTTTTCCAGGGTTTTTCCTGGTTGGTCCACGTGGACCAACCAGGAGGCCAGGACTGTTGACCTCGGTCAACAGTCTGACCTACACCCTGTAGCCCCTGTCAGGTCTGCTTTTGACCCCATCTTCACCATTTTTTCGAGGCACGAGCTTTCATCCTTTGAGCTCGAGTTCTTCTGCAAACTTTTTCCCCTACTACCCATCTTGCTCGCCCAAGGATCTTCTTGGGCTGAGGGCCTCTGAATCGAGCTAGGCGCCTCGTTCTTTCCACCCCCTCGTCAACCATACTTAAGCTCCCCCTTGACCTCCTTTTGAATTTGAACCGCAAATCATCCAGCTCCTTCCCCCCTTTGGAGTCGCTCCAGCAACGTGGAGGTGACAGCTCCAGGTCTGCACCTTCGAGGAGGCGGAGTCACGCGAGTTGGGCGCGTTCCACCACCACCTCCGGCGGGTATCCCCGTGAGGTATTCACCCTCTAGCCCTTGGCCATCGAGGCTGCCACGATCACCATTTTTATCCCCATCTTATTCCTGTTAGTGTTAGGATCGTTTCGCTCTTCATCCCTTGTCAAATCCCACATCGAATCGGTCCATCGATCACCTCGCCGGAGCGCAACTCCGGCGAGCCCCTATATCGCTTTTCCTCCCATTTCGAGAGCCACCCGAGGTCGAGGCATTTTGCCCTCGATCTCCCTAACTTTTTGGTGCAGGTACTGAAGCCCATCGAAGCGTCTGGAGCAATTTTGCTCTCTCGCCGGAGCACCTGGGGCCTTGCAGCTCTGCCACCTCCGTGCGAGAGCACCGGCGAACGTCGGTGGCTATTGATGCTCCCAGACGTCAGCTGACACCTGCAGGAGCATCCTCGACCGCTTTGCAAGCTCGATCGTCGCCGTAGCCGGACGGAGGAGCTCGGAGAAGTTCGCCCAACCGGAGCTCCTCCGTGTTCTTCCCTCTGCCTCCGGAGCCGTCGGATCAACGAGGAGCGCCCAGATCGCACAGACACCGTTGGATCTCCATCAGCCTCGACCGTCTATCACTCGAAGATCATCTAATCCAAGCCGCAGATCCACGAACCGTCATCGGCCGTTCCCCAGCTGCCACGTGGATTAGTGGCTCGCTCCCAGCCGCTGGATCGCGCCTCGCCGCCAGCCGTTGGATTCGCGCCACGCGTCGTCATCGGAGCGCCCGAACGAGGGTATTTTGCATCCCAACCCTCGCACTTTTGTATTTAGTATTTAGTACTTAAACTCTCGTCTGTAGTGTAAAAATTTTGTAATATTTGCATAAAGACCCTCGAACTTTGTTTATTCGCATCTAGGTCCTTCGCCACGTCACCTCACGTGACCTGTACACGTGAGGGGGTGGGCATTTTGCAAGGATACCCTCGGTTGTTTGTGTATTTCATTTTAGTACCAAAACTGTGGCGTTAAGTGTAAACTTTTTGGTCATTTTGCAAGTAGGCCCTCAGGGTTTCGAAAAATTACATTTCAGTCCTTCCTAGGCGCGTGCAAGTCACGCACCCTGGTGGGTAAATTGCTTGCGTGCCCAGGCGGTTTTTGTAATTTATATTTAGTGCTATAAATTGAATATTCAGTGTAAATTTTTGTGGAAAATTGCATGTATGCCCCTGGAAGTTTTAGATATTGCATATATACCCCTGCCAGGACTGTTTAATGTTTGGATGTTTGCTCTAATTATTTGACCTATTATTTTGAGTCCAAAAAAATTCCACAAAAATAGACTTAAGTATCTGGACACGTGTACTTTGACGCCATCTATTTAGTTTTTTATTTTACTTTATTTTTATATTTATTAAAAATCAAAAACATGCTATTTGTGCACTGTCTAGCTTAAAAAAATACCAAAAAAATATTAAAACACCTCCAAAAATTCCAAAAAATTTACCTAGTGTCTATTTTATTCTATTTTAGTGTCAGTCCAAAAATCACTAAAAATCTCAAAAGAAAAACACTAAAAATTCAAAAACACTTAAAAACTTCAAAAAAATTTATAAAATAGTAGAAAAATCTAAAAAATACAAACTCAGCTTCTGTTTGTCCCTTATTTCGTTCTTTTCATTAGAAAAATAGTGTGAAACATTTTGAGTACTGGTTGCTATTTTTAAATTGCATCTTATTCACAGCCAGCCCTATTTCCACTGTTTTCTCTTATTTCAGTATTTAAAAATATCAAAAACACCTAGAAAAACCCCCCAAAAATCACAAAAACAGTAGAAAATTATAAAAATACCAAAAACATTTTATTTCTGAATTTTTGAGTATTTTTGCACATTTTTATAAATATTTTAGCTTGCCTTTTGTTATTTTGCCTTTATTCTCCAATATTGAAAAAAAAATAATAAAAAATATATAAAATATAAAATATAAAAATCAGAAAATCAAAAATCAAATACAAAAATCAAAAATTAAAATTAAATAAAAAAATATAAAATTAAAAACCCACAAAAATTTCCTTTCTTCGCTTGCTTAGTGTAGACACTCCACACATCACACACACACTTGAGCATTTTTGCTTGAACTATCCTGCTTGCTCCCTGTGTTCGAACTCTCTACATACTTGCACCTATACATCTTTTATGTAGAGTTAAAAATAAATTTTAACTCCACAGTAGTTCTAATTTGTTGATCTTTATTGTGGGTTAATTGTTGACTTTAGTCCGGATTTAGTGTGGTCACCACACCGACTGAGTTCACGCTTTGTGCTGAACTTAAGACCACCTATTTTCGGCTAAATCAAATGGCGCCGTTGCCGGGGAGCAACAGCGCGTAGTTCGAGTTTTTGTTTTGTGTTGTGATCATTTGTCTACCTTTGCGGCTTTTATTTCTGCTTGTTTTATTTTGCATTATTTTTGATATATCTTTTGAATTGTCTAACCACTCTCCTCGTTTGGATTCCGTGCGAGGTACGTGGATCGAGGGAGGAGCCCCTCTTGGAGCACCTTGGCACCCACGTGAAGCGGCTCTAGCTGAGCACGAAGAAGAACTTGGAGGATTTTGCAGGACAACTTCTTAGCATTTATTTTCTTGCATTGTATTTTGTAATTTAAGTGAGTGAGAGACTCTTAATTTGTAATAATACAGGTACCCCCGGACTTGGACTTTAGAGCCTAATTTCCAAGTGATTGTTCACTTGGGGGCTCTCGCAGTTTTTACGGCTTTTCATCGCATTTTTTTTATTTTATTTATTTTGTTTTGTTTTTCGATTTTATTTATTTTGTGTGATTGAGCCCTTAGCTTTTAGGATTGCTTGCGATAGACTAAGGCCAAACACCTAATACCTTGCATGCTCCTATAGTATCGTTTGGACTTAGTCAAATTTAAACAGTTGATCATCACCTTCAATCCGTCGCGCCGCGAGCTCTCCCCGCAAAGCGCTTTCTCCTACCCTCAATTTGTTGAGCAGAGGAGGGGTGAGCCTAGACCGGACCCTAGGGTTGAGGATTGGTGGTCAACTTGTGGTTCTTCCCGCTAATAGCAATTTCTGAAACTTAGGGCGATTTCATCGGTTTTTGCATTTGCATATAGATAGGTTTCAATTCTGCTGAGCATCCTTGCATGTAGAGTGCTGGAGGCAAGGTGAGCATTTACGCTTTAGCATCCATCATCGTTTTGGTCGCTTGCATTGCTTTTCTGCCTCTCTACCTCTGATTTTGCCAACCTAGGATCTTAAAGGAATTGAATCCCCGATAGGATCGTGCATTTTTACTAAAAATCCAAAAAAAGTGACAACCAATAAAATTGGGACTGCTAACATTACTTGACCCTAAAATCAATCAAAAAGAAATATCTTGTATTGGGGCAAGTAATCCCCTCATTGTCTTCGCTTCTACTTGCTCGCGCACACACTAAGGATAGTGCCCAAATCCCATTCAGCCCCCTAAGTGTTTGTGCAATCTTTGACTTCTCACCTAACTCTAAAACAGACAAGATAAAAAGACCGCTCTTTGCGGTCTCTACCGAGTTGAGTAGGTGAATTGAGGGTTTGTATTCTTTTCATTTTTGCTTGTGATTGTTTTGTGTGTCCTAGATCATACCTGCGCATTTGCGCCTTTTTCTTCACTCTTTTGACTTGACTTTCGTGCTCCCCCGAATCACTTCCTTTTGTTTTCGAGATGGACCCCTGGAGTGCATTTTATCCGGACTTTGCGGACCCCTCGCTCGCTCCAGCTGGTCCACCTCCCTTTTATCAGGAGGATCCTCCTCCTATTTCTTCTGATTTTTGTACATACCCGCCTCATCCACAGTATCACAACTCGGACTTCTACCCACATCCACCCCCATCCCCACCTGTGTATTATCCACCTCCACCTTCACATCCACCCGAGTTTGACCTGATGGAGTCACCTCCCTTGATCTCTATGAGTGATATCTTGAATCGGATGACAAAGCGCATTGATTTGATGAATGATGATATTGCTTTCTTGAGGAAGAATCAGATTAATGCTCCTTTCGTGGGGAATACGGCTTCACTTGTAGGTGATCATGGGAGCTTGCAATCGCCCAAAATACAAAAAAATGAGAAAAATTTAAAAATCCAAAAAGATTTCGGGAGACACTTGGTTGATCAAGATTTTGAGGAGAGAGTCCACTTGCCAGAACCCTGGACCACACACCCATTCACATCCAGTCCCACCTTTGACCCCGAGGATGCCGCTGTACAGACTGCTCTTGGCATGCCTCGTGTATATGCTGATTCCGACTTCCTCCCTTGTATGGAGGAAGTCCAAAAATTCAAAAAAATGTTATCTGAACCCGAAGTGGTGGCTGCCATTCATGAGATTATCCGTGCCCCACTTCAGCAGGCCATGACCCAATTATCTGCTCCTTTTCCCAAGAAGAGAAAGCGGAGGAGCAGATCTGAGCGTCACATTCTGACCATGGCCACTGCCCTCGCCATCACACACCGTCCCATTCCCAAGAGGAAGAACACAGCTACACCTTTCATCACTTGCACCATCTCTGACCATACTTGTGATCGCACTCTCCTAGACGGCGGTGCTTCGATTAGCATACTACCCTTCTCGTTGGTACAGTCTCTTCACTTAGGGCCTCTCAAGAAGACCAGGATGATCGTTCAGTTTGCTGATGGATCTATCAAGAGGCCGAAGGGTATCCTTGAAAACGCCGTCATTTCTATTCAGGGCACGAGCCACCATGTTGATTTTGTCGTGTTGCCCATGGAGAACTCCACAGGGGAGCCATCTCCAATCATCCTGGGACGACCATTTCTCGCCTCTGCGAGGGTCGTTATTGACTATGGATCAGGAGAGGTTCGCTTCCGTCCTGTTGACGGGAACGAAGTGTCGATCATCGCACCCATAGTTGACCAGAGACCGGCACCTGATGTACCTTCACCGATCATAGCTGACTCTGAGGCCCGTGACCGATCTGATGATACTAGAGACACTTCCTTAGCGACCACTGATGAGACTCGACGGATCCCCCGAAAGGGGAGGAAGTCGGAAAGCATGGACCTCACTGATCCTCCTCCTGGTGTGTGGCGATGTGTTGATGAGATACAGAGTATTTATGTGATTGAACCATTTGATCAGGGGGCAGATACCAAGATAATTGAGGATGTTTATGATGTTGCCCATTACTTTGAGAGACCCCATAAGGCAACAAATGACTTGAGTAAGACTAGACAGGACGGACCTAGTTTGACTACTTCCACTGATAAATCCGTTCCTGGCCCTTCACAAGTGAAGATGATTGAGGTCGGTTATGATGCTGCCATTTATTTTGATAAATTCAGACCTCTTGTTGAAGACAAGGATTCAGGTGAGTCTTGAGGACGATCTGAGTTCGTATACTTCCACAGATGATTTCGTTCCTTTTGATTTTGACCTGGACGAGGACTCGCAGGACGACTCCGATTACACTTCTTCCGAGGATGATGAGTTTGTCCCATTTCACTTTGACATCTGCGAGACTTCCAAGGCCGGACCTAGTCGTACTCCTTCCACTCACCCGTCTGTGCCTTCACACCATAAGACCACCAAGGGAGAACCTAGCCATACTACTTCCATTGACCAGTTCGTCCCTTTTCGATTTGATTCCACTGAGGGCCTTCACCGTGTCGACCCTGATCGGCTTCCGTCCACTGTGGACCCCGATGTCGACATACACCACACCAGATCTATCCCTCAACGGTCTCGCAAGAAGGTCTGCTTTCCACCTTCTTGATCATATGTACATCCACCTCTGTTGTACATTCTCCTTTGTTCATCTTTCCATCTCCCGTTTTTGCCCGTCTACCCATTTCTCATGTTTGCCTTGCTTAGGACGTACTTTGTCCTACGTATAGGAGGGGTAGATGAGTTGAGTGTTCTTTCTTTGTCAGTGTCATCACTCCTGTTGTTGCCTATACTTAGGGCTTCTTTTACCCTAAGTATAGGGGGAGTGACGTGTACATCCTCACGATCTCTTCTTCTATCTTCATCTCTTTTCTTCTTTTCTTCTTTTCTTCTTTTCCTCTTCTATCTTCTTCATTTACCGAAAAGGTGCCGCCCTTGTAGACATTTTTCCATACTTAGGACGTACTTTGTCCTAAGTATAGGGGGGCGTGCACCCCGAGTTCTGCTATTCTTTTCAATCCTCTCCATTGTCTCCTCTTCTTGTCTGTACTTAGGGATATCTTACCCTAAGTATAGGGGGAGACAATCTGAGTACGATCTGTTCATTCCCACCCTTGACCCTCCCTGCTTTGTATACAGTCTGCTATACTTAGGATTATTTGATCCTAAGTATAGGGGGGACGGTCAACTTCTCATTGATTCATTCATTTATTCTTTAGACTTATCTATACTTAGTACGAGTTATGTCTTCTCTGTTCTCTCCGATCTATGAGGACATAGCTCAAGCTAAGTATAGGGGGGTCGTATATACTGCGTATATACTTTAGCCACAACTCGTACTTTCGTATTTTCTTAATAATATGGCTAAAAATTCTTTAAAATTCATTAAAAATTCTTAATAAAAAGATGTGGTTATTCCTCAAATTCTTTTTGTATTTACTGATTAATAAATCAGGTGAAAATGTTTTTTGCAAAATGTTTGAAAAATAGTTTGAAAATCTTTGTGAACATCTATTGAAAACTATTTTGAAAATATTTTGTTTCGTGTTTTCAACCTGTGTGAAAAATGTGTGGATTGAAAAATTTCTTTTCTTTGTGTGAAACAAAATGTTTGAAAAATGATTTGCAAATAGTTTGAAAAATGGTTGCAAAAATGATTTGAAAAACCTATATATACTATTTTGAAAGCCTTTGCAAAATGATTTTCAAATGTGTGTAAAATGTTTGTAAAAACTATTTTGGACTATAGTTTTCAAAAATTGTGTGTAAAATTGTTTTCAAATAAGTTTGAGGAATATACACATCATACCAAAATCCATCTTATGCATATATGTATAAAATTGACCACTTACCCTGTAAATTCTTAAAATCCATTTCTTGTATATAAAGAAGCACACCCGTGTACATATTTTCACCTAGTTTTTAGCCAAAAACTTTTTGTTTTCAAAAAATCCCAAAAACATTTGCAAAATTAAAATCCAAAGACATTTGAAAAATCTGTTTGAAAAATACAAAAAATTGCATCTGCATATGCATCATCATCAACTTTTCAAAAATCCATAAAAAGATCAAAACCTTTGAAAATTGCATCACAAAAATATTTTCTGCATTGCATTGCATAGCATTCGCATTTTTCGGATTGAGTTTGATAGTTGAACAAATCTAAGTAAAATCCGAAGATTGGAGCTTGATTGGACCTTAAAATCTACCTAATAACAGGAACCTTATAGGAACTGGGTTTGAGGTACTTCAGGTCTAGTTGACTTAATTCTTTGAGGATCACGGGACTTGGTTCAATGAATTCTTGACTGCCTAAGTAGATTATTTCGGAGCACACGCACGACTCTTGTTGATAATGACCTAACTTGGACACCTGCACCTTTCACATGGCTCGACTCAGTTGGAGTGGTGAGGGGATTGGATTTGCCGGTATGAGACGCACACAAGTGGAAACATTTGTCCTCCTCTAGGGAGGGAAGTGCATCCCAACCCGTCCAGTGATTAGGAAGTCTAAAGACAGGAGGTTGTGGGTTGCGATAAAGCTTCAAAAGAGGGATAGTCTACTGGCTCAAGAGGAAAAACTCCTTATGTAAATGCTGCTGTGAATAGTATTCAAAAAAAAATGTTCAGGCATGTACAAAAATAAAAAGCCTGCAAGTATGTACAAAGTCAATAAGCAAGCTTGAGTTCCAAAGCCATATCATGTGAGCCTGCAGCAGGATGACTTGACTACACTGGTCTTGCATCCAAGGATAGGTAGTTACACTGGCTACCGTCCACTCTTCTCTTCACCCCCTCCTCTTGAGCTGGTTGCCACTTGAACTTAGAAGGGAATACCCCGCTCCTCGAGGATGGAGTTGCTGGATTGGGGAATCATTGGGTTGTCGTACTGGAGAAGTCAGTTTCTTTATCATTCTAGTTGGGGAGAGCCACCATCACTTACACTGTACAAGTCAGATTCATAGTCGTAAGAGTTTGCGTATGAATTGAGATATTTCTGACCTGGCTATTGAGGAGACTTGGACAGAGTTTTGGGATTCTCAAGGGCTGTTGGATTTCAAACACGGTTCTCACTAAGGTTCCGCCCGCACTAAAATTCCAAAGGTCCTACTTAAGCTCCAAACTTTGATTTTGTGAAGACAAGTTTGATAATTACACTTAATCCACCTTCTTCTTTTTCTTTTCTTTGTTTTTCTTTTTGCACTTATTGCATAAGTGTTTGCTAGGGACTAGCAAAGGTAAAGTATAGGGGGATGATGAATCCACATTTCATCATCTTTATTCTATCATTTTGGCACCAAAAACCCTAGCAAATGCCTGTAAATAGCATTAAAATCATCATCTTAGCATTCATGCATGTGCATCTAAACAGTGTGTAAATTACTGTAATTAAGGCCAAAATTATAGAATAAATAAAGAAAAGAAAAAGAATAAAATATTGTAAATATTTTATGACCTGAAACCCCGAGACCTAGGCATCTTGATGAATAGGTCGACAAGGAATAAAGTAGGGGGAGATAAGGTCAGAAATACAGTCAAAATACCTATTCAATCTATTCATTTCTGTATTCATTTTGGGACCTATTTTTGGTTCCACTTTTTATACATCAAATAAAGAAACTTTGTACATGAAAGTTGTAGATAATTTTATAAAGAAAAATACAAAATTGATTTCACAGAAAAATAATGTACAGATAAAAAGTTATGGTCTGAATAAAAATCCAGAATCCCAACTTCCCAGACCCGTATCTCACAACTGACAACTCCAAATGCAGTGTACTCACCTTTAATTGTATATAGAATAAAATAATCTACCCAATGGCGGTGGTTTCGCATTTGGCGGAGCTACGGTTTGAAAGTTGAGTTTTGGACCCCTATTGTATACTTGTACATATTAAAATATTCAATTTATTAATTATTTATTATTTTTATAATTTAATATTTTTATAATGTTGTAAATAATACTTATAATAATTATGTGCATTAAAATAAGAATAAAAGCCTAAATAAAATACAAAATAAAAACACTGGTATAATAGAGTACATAGATACATTACATATATATATATACCTATACAAAACATACTTGTATTTTATTAAATATATTAAACATATCAGAAAAATAAAATAAAAATATATTTGTATACATAAAAGTATTTTATAATCATAAATAAAAATAATAAAAATAAAATACCTAAATAAAAATAGAATACTAAAATACATAGGTATTATACCTATATAAGGTTAAAAAGGCAACTTGTAAAAATAAATCTCATAAAAATAAATAAAAATCAAAATAAAATACTACATCGAATTTTGAGCATTTTTTATTTTATAACTTTTATTTAATTCGGCCATTTAGTATTTTAAATAGAATTAACAAAATACTTTTCCAGGGTTTTTCCTGGTTGGTCCACGTGGACCAACCAGGAGGCCAGGACTGTTGATCTCGGTCAACAGTCTGACCTACACCCTGTAGCCCCTGTCAGGTCTGCTTTTGACCCCATCTTCACCATTTTTTCGAGGCACGAGCTTTCATCCTTTGAGCTCGAGTTCTTCTGCAAACTTTTTCCCCTACTACCCATCTTGCTCGCCCAAGGATCTTCTTGGGCTGAGGGCCTCTGAATCGAGCTAGGCGCCTCGTTCTTTCCACCCCCTCGTCAACCATACTTAAGCTCCCCCTTGACCTCCTTTTGAATTTGAACCGTAAATCATCCAGCTCCTTCCCCCCTTTGGAGTCGCTCCAGCAACGTGGAGGTGACAGCTCCAGGTCTGCACCTTCGAGGAGGCGGAGTCACGTGAGTTGGGCGCGTTCCACCACCACCTCCGGCGGGTATCCCCGTGAGGTATTCACCCTCTGGCCCTTGGCCATCGAGGCAGCCACGATCACCATTTTTATCCCCATCTTATTCATGTTCGTGTTAGGATCGTTTCGCTCTTCATCCCTTGTCAAATCCCTCATCGAATCGGTCCATCGATCACCTCGCCGGAGCGCAACTCCGGCGAGCCCCTATATCGCTTTTCCTCCCATTTCGAGAGCCACCCGAGGTCGAGGCATTTTGCCCTCGATCTCCCTAACTTTTTGGTGCAGGTACTGAAGCCCATCGAAGCGTCTGGAGCAATTTTGCTCTCTCGCCGGAGCACCTGGGGCCTTGCAGCTCCGCCACATCCGTGCGAGAGCACCGGCGAACGCCGGTGGCTTTTGATGCTCCCAGACGTCAGCTGACACCTGCAGGAGCATCCTCGACGGGTTTGCAAGCTCGATCGTCGCCGTAGCCGGACGGAGGAGCTCGGAGAAGTTCGCCCAACCGGAGCTCCTCCGTGTTCTTCCCTCTGCCTCCGGAGCCGTCGGATCAACGAGGAGCGCCCAGATCGCACAGACACCGTTGGATCTCCATCAGCCTCGACCGTCTATCACTCGAAGATCATCTAATCCAAGCCGCAGATCCACGAACCGTCATCGGTCGTTCCCCAGCTGCCACGTGGATTAGTGGCTCGCTCCCAGCCGCTGGATCGCGCCTCGCCGCCAGCCATTGGATTCGCGCCACGCGTCGTCATCGGAGCGCCCGAGCGAGGGTATTTTGCATCCCAACCCTCGCACTTTTGTATTTAGTATTTAGTACTTAAACTCTCGTCTGTAGTGTAAAAATTTTGTAATATTTGCATAAAGACCCTCGAACTTTGTTTATTCGCATCTAGGTCCTTCGCCACGTCACCTCACGTGACCTGTACACGTGAGGGGGTGGGCATTTTGCAAGGATACCCTCGGTTGTTTGTGTATTTCATTTTAGTACCAAAACTGTGGCGTTAAGTGTAAACTTTTTGGTCATTTTGCAAGTAGGCCCTCAGGGTTTCGAAAAATTACATTTCAGTCCTTCCTAGGCGCGTGCAAGTCACGCGCCCTGGTGGGTAAATTGCTTGCGTGCCCAGGCGGTTTTTGTAATTTATATTTAGTGCTATAAATTGAATATTCAGTGTAAATTTTTGTGGAAAATTGCATGTATGCCCCTGGAAGTTTTAGATATTGCATATATACCCCTGCCAGGACTGTTTAATGTTTGGATGTTTGCTCTAATTATTTGACCTATTATTTTGAGTCCAAAAAAATTCCACAAAAATAGACTTAAGTATCTGGACACGTGTACTTTGACGCCATCTATTTAGTTTTTGATTTTACTTTATTTTTATATTTATTAAAAATCAAAAACATGCTATTTGTGCACTGTCTAGCTTAAACAATACCAAAAAAATATTAAAACACCTCCAAAAATTCCAAAAAATTTACCTAGTGTCTATTTTATTCTATTTTAGTGTTAGTCCAAAAATCACTAAAAATCTCAAAAGAAAAACACTAAAAATTCAAAAACACTTAAAAACTTCAAAAAAATTTATAAAATAGTAGAAAAATCCAAAAAATACAAACTCAGCTTCTGTTTGTCCCTTATTTTGTTCTTTTCATTAGAAAAATAGTGTGAAACATTTTGAGTACTGGTTGCTATTTTTAAATTGCATCTTATTCACAGCCAGCCCTATTTCCACTGTTTTCTCTTATTTCAGTATTTAAAAATATCAAAAACACCTATAAAAACCCCCAAAAATCACAAAAACAGTAGAAAATTTTAAAAATACCAAAAACATTTTATTTCTGAATTTTTGAGTATTTTTGCACATTTTTATAAATATTTTATCTTGCCTTTTGTTATTTTGCCTTTATTCTCCAATATTGAAAAAAATAATAAAAAAAATATATAAAATATAAAATATAAAAATCAGAAAATCAAAAATCAAATACAAAAATCAAAAATTAAAATAAAATAAAAAAAATATAAAATTAAAAACCCACAAAAATTTCCTTTCTTCGCTTGCTTAGTGTAGACACTCCACACATCACACACACACTTGAGCATTTTTGCTTGAACTATCCTGCTTGCTCCCTGTGTTCGAACTCTCTACATACTTGCACCTATACATCTTTTATGTAGAGTTAAAAATAAATTTTAACTCCACAGTAGTTCTAATTTGTTGATCTTTATTGTGGGTTAATTGTTGACTTTAGTCCGGATTTAGTGTGGTCACCACACCGACTGAGTTCACGCTTTGTGCTGAACTTAAGACCACCTATTTTCGGCTAAATCAACTGCCTAGACCGTGTGCTTCAGCGCTGTATTGAGGTCAATCTTGCCTTATCTTGGGAGAAGAGTCACTTCATGGTGACTCAAGGGACGGTCCTTGGTCATATCGTCTCCAACAGGGGCATGGAGGTCGATCCAGCCAAGGTGGATATCATTAGAAAACTCAATCCACCGTCCAATTTGCGTCAGTTGCGGTCTTTTCTGGGGCATGTCGGTTTCTACCGATGGTTCATTCAGGACTTCAGCCGTATTGCCCGACCGCTCACTGATTTGCTGACAAAAGACATCGAGTTCATTGTCAATGATAAGTGTCTTGCGTCTTTTAAGACTCTTAAAGATATGGTTGTTTCAGCTCATATCCTTCAGCCACCCGATTGGTCTCTCCCATTCGAGATCATGACGGACGCTTCAGACTTTGCCGTTGGGGTTGTGCTTGGACAGAGGAGGGATGGTTTGCCATTTGCCATTCACTACGCCAGCCAGACTTTGGATGCCTCTCAGCGGAACTACACTGTGACTGAGAAAGAGATGCTGGACGTAGTCTTTGCTTTGGATAAGTATCGATCTTATATTCTCGAATATAAAGTGATTATTTACACTGATCACACCGCCATCCGGTACTTAATGGCTAAGAAGGATGCCAAAGTACGTCTTACCAGATTGATCCTTCTACTCCAGGAATTTGATATTGAGATTAAGGATAAGCCTGGAGTCAAGAATGTGGTGGCGGATCATCTCTCCAGATTGGAGAATCTTGAGGAATCTGAGCCTAGTGCACCAATCACAGAGACATTTCCAAATGAGGCGATCTTGGTTATCACCTCGCTCCCGTGGTACGCCAACATTGTGAACTATCTTGTCGCCAAGACAGTCCCACAAGGTTGGCCTAGGCAGAAACTCGAGACCTTCCTGGCGAAGGCCAAGTTTTATCATTGGGAGGATCCCGTCCTTTATCATGAAGGAGGGGACATCATCTGGAGGAGGTGCATTCCTCAAGAAGAGCAGCATAGCGTCCTCACATACTGCCACAAGCTTGAGGCAGGAGGACATCATTCTGGAAAAAGGACAGCACAGAAGGTGCTTCAATCCGGCCTATGGTGGACTACTCTCTTCAAGGATTCTGATGAGTTCGTGAAGAGATGAACAGACTGTCAGAAAATGGGAACCTGCGGACAGAGAGACATGATGCCCATGCAACCCATTCACTTTTGTGAGGTTTTTAATGCATGGGGGATTGATTTCATGGGCCCATTTCCTAAGAGTCAGGGATTCGAGCATATTTTACTCGTTGTGGATTATGTCAGCAGATGGGTTGAGGCCATCCCCGCCCGAGCCACAGATGCTAAAACCGTGTGCAAATTCTTGAGGAAAAATATCATTTCACGGTTCGGGGTACCTAGAGTCTTGATTTCAGACGGGGGGTCTCATTTCATCAACGACAAGGTTAGGGCACTTGCAGACGAGTTCGGCATTGACCATCGGGTTGCCACACCGTATCACCCTCAGACTAATGGTCTTGCCAAAGTATCGAACCGGGAGATAAAAACTATCTTGCAGAAGGTTGTCCGCCCAGACCGAAAGGATTAGGCACAGCTTTTGGACTCGGTCTTGTGGGCTTATCAGACGTCTTTCAAGAATCCAGTGGGGACATCTCCCTTTCGTCTCGTCTATGGCAAGATGTGCCATTTGCTAGTGGAAATCAAGCATAAATCCTTTTGGGCAGTCACTGAGTTACTGTTAGATCCCGAGAGTATAGGAGAACAGAGAAGAGCAGAGTTGGCAGCCCTGGAAGAACTGAGAGATACAACCTTTTCCAACAGCCTACAGTACAAAGAAAAAGTGAAAACATGACACGATTCCCATATCAGCCATAAACAGTTTGAGCCAGATCAGAGAGTATGGTTGTTTGATTCCAGGCTGAAATTATTTCCAGGGAAATTACAGAGCAAGTGGAAAGGTCCATATGTGGTCAGGAAGGTACATGACAATGGCAGCATCGACATATCCGAACCGTCATCTTCCTCTACCTTCCGTGTCAATGGTCAACGCCTGAAACTATATCTAGATCATGATCTGCCGACCATTGACGTTGCCCCCATTCTTTTGGTATGAGATGTGCTCTTTGACTCATATCATTTACATCTCATACATGGTGATCACTTCCATCTTCCGTTGTATAGATCATCTGTCTATATCATGCTTTCATCTGTCAATCTCTTTTCTTCTTTTCTTCTTTTCCTTTCGTATTTTCTTTATCTATCAAAAAGGTGCCACCCTTGTAGACAGTTTTCCATACTTAGGACGTACTTTGTCCTAAGTATAGGGTGTTTGCACCCGAGTTCTTTCATTTTCATTTCGATCCTCTCCATTGTCTCCTCTTCTTGTCTATACTTAGTGATATTTTACCCTAAGTATAGGGGGAGACAATCTGAGTACGATCTGTTCATTCCCACCCTTGACCCTCCCTGTGTTGTGTACAGTCTGCTATACTTAGGATTATTTGATCCTAAGTATATGGGGGACGGTCAACTTCTCATTGGTTCATTCATTTATTCCTTTATTATTTCGACTTGTCTATACTTAGTATGAGTTATGTCTTCTCTTTTCTCTCCGGTCTATGAGGACATAGCTCAAGCTAGGTATAGGGGGGTCGTATATACTACGTATATACTTTAGCCATAACTCAGGGGTCGTATATACTACGTATATATTTTAGCCATAACTCGTACTTTCGTATTTTCTTAATAATATGGCTAACAATTCTTTAAAATTCATTAAAAAATCTTTAATAAAAAGGTGTTCTGTTCATCAAATTATTTTTGTATTTACTGATTAATAAATCAGGTGAAAATGTTTTTTTGCAAAATGTTTGAAAAATAGTTTGAAAATCCTTGTGAACATTTATTGAAAATTATTTTGAAAATATTTTGTTACATGTTTTCAACCTATGTAAAAATGTGTGATTTGTAAAATTTCTTTTCTTTGTGTGAAAGAAAATGTTTGAAAAATGATTTGCAAATGGTTTGAAAAATGATTGCAAAAATATTGTGAAAAATCTATCTATACTGTTTTGAAAACCTTTGCAAAAATGATTTTCAAATGTGTGTACATGTTTGTAAAAATGTTTGTAAAAATTATTTTGGACTATAGTTTTCAGAAATTGTGTGAAAAGCTTGTGTCAAATAAGTTTGAGGAATACATACATCACACCAAAATCTACTATATGTATATATACTTATAAAATTGACCACTTACCCTGTAAATTCTTAAAATCCACTTCTTGTAGATATAAGAAGCACTACAGTGTACATATTTTTCACCTTGTTTTCAGCCAAAATCTTTTTATTTTCAAAAATTCCCAAAAACATTTGCAAAATTAAAATCCAAAAACATTTGAAAAATCTTTTTGAAAAAGACAAAAAAATGCATCTGCATATGCATCATCATCATGTTTTCAAAAATCCATAAAAAGTTCAAAATCTTTGAAAAATTGCATCACAAAAATATTTTCTGCATTGCATTGCATAGCATGAGCATTTTTCGGATTGAGTTTGATAGTTGAACAAGTCTAAGTAAAATCCGGAGATTGGAGCTTGATTGGACCTTAAAATCTACCTAATAACAGGAACCTTAGAGGAACTGGGTTTGAGGTACTTCAGGTCTAGTTGACTTAATTCTTTGAGGATTACGGGACTTGGTTCAATGGATTCTTGACTGCCTAAGTAGAGTATTTCGGAGCACACGCACGACTCTTGTTGATAATGATCTAACTTGGACACCTGCACCTTTCACATGGCTCAACTCAGTTGGAGTGGTGAGGGGATTGGATTTGCCGGTATGAGACACACACAAGTGGAAACATTTGTCCTCCTCTAGGGAGGGAAGTGCACTCCAACCTGTCCAGTGATAAGGAAGTCTAAAGACAGGAGGTTGTGGGTTGCGATAAATCTTCGAAAAAGGGATAGTCTACTGGCTCAAGAGGAAAAACTCCTTATGTAAATGCTGTTGTGAATAGTATTCAAACAAAATTGTTCAGACATGTACAAAAATAAAAAGCCTGCAAAGCATGTACAAATGTTGTAAAGTCAATAAGCAAGCTTGAGTTCCAAAGTCAAATATGTGATCCTGCAGCTGGATGACTTGACTACACTGGTCTTGCATCCCATGATAGGTAGCTACACTGGCTACCGTCCATTCTTCTCTTCACCCCCTCCTCTTGAGCTAGTTGCCACTTGAACTTAGAAGGGAATAGCCCGCTCCTCGCGGATGGAGTTATTGGATTGGGGAATCATTGGGTTGTTGTACTGGAGAAGTCAGTCTCTTTGTCATTCTAGTTGGGGAGAGCCACCATCACTTACACTGCACGAGTCAGATTCATAGTCGTAAGAGTTTGCGTATGAGTTGAAGTATTTCTGACCTAGCTATTGAGGAGACTTGGACAGAGTTTTGGGATTCTTGAGGACTGTTGGATTGCAAATTCGGTTCTCATTAAGGTTCCGCCCGCACTAAAATTCCAAAGGTCTGACTTAAGCTCCAAACTTTGATTTTGTGAAGACAAGTTTGATGATCAAATAAAATCCAAGTTCTTCTTTTTCTTTTCTTTCTTTTTCTTTTTGCACTTATTGCATAAGTGTTTGCTAGGGACTAGCAAAGGTAAAGTATAGGGGGATGATGAATCCACATTTCATCATCTTTATTCTATCATTTTGGCACCAAAAATCCTAGCAAATGCCTGTAAATAGCCTTAAATATAGCATCTTAGCATTCATGCATGCGCGTCCCATTAGTGTATAAAATACTATAATTAAAGCCAAAATTATAGAATAAATAAAAGAAAAGAAAAAGAATAAAATATTGTAAATAAAGAAATTTTGCTTCCACTTTTTATACATCAAATAAAGAAATTTTGTACATGAAAGTTTTAGATAATTTAATAAAGAAAAATACAAAATTGATTTCACTGAAAAATAATACAGAGATAAAAAGTTATGGTCTGAATAAAAATCCAGAATTCCAACTTCCCAGACTCGTATCTCACAACTGAAAACCCCAAATGCAGCAAACTCACCTTTAATTGTATATAGAATAAAATAAACTATTTAATGGTAGTGGTTTCGCATTTGGCGGAGCTACGGTTTGAAAGTTGAGTTTTGGACCCTCTTTGTATATTTGTACTGATTAAAATATTCAACCTATTCTTTATTCATTATTTTTGTATTATTAAATTTTTATAATCTTGTAAATATTACTTATAATAATTATGTACATTAAAATCAGAATAAAAATGCAAAGAAAACTCAAAATAAAAATACTTGTATATCAGATACATAGATACAATACCTATATGCAAACCTATACAATACCAACTTAGATTTTATTTAATATACAAAACATATCAGAAAAATAAAACAAAAATATAATTATGTATATAAAGCATTCTATGATTTTGTAAAATACTAAATAAAAACAATAAAATTAAAATACACAAAATAAAAAAAACAAAGGAATAAAATATATAGACATTATACCTATAAGGGTTAAAAAAGGGTACCTTATAAAATTCATAAAAATAATTAAAAACCACCATAAAATAATTTAGAAAATAATAAACATTTTCATTTTATAACCTGAAAATAATAAAATCATTTTCGATTTTTAAACTAATTTTCAAAACTTTTTCGCAGGGTTTTTTCTGGTTGGTCCACGTGGACCAACCATGAGGTAGTCAGCGTTGACCCTAGGTCAACTGCCTGCCTCCCCCCGCCTGCCTCCTGTCAGACCTGGGTTTTCACCCACTTTTGTCAAGATTTGCCAGCCGCGCCTTGCATTTTTTCGTGGTGATTTCTTCACATACTTTCTTCCTCGTTATGCGGTGAATCACGTCCAAGTGAAACCTTGGACTTTGGATCACTGTGGCGATCAGGGCGCCTTGATCTTTGGGGCTCCTCAGCCACTTAGTCAAACTGCATAAAATGGAGCCCCGACTTTGAATTCGAATTTAAGTCCCTTCGGTCCACCCCTCACCGCCTCTCTTGTGCTCCGTGGCTTCTTGGAGGTGACAGCTCCACAGTGGACCCTTCAGCCAAGGCGTACGAGGTCGGAGGCGTCTCCACCACCTCCCCCAACTCCGGCGGTCGAGGTACCTCATTTCCTCTGGCTCCGGCCATTGAGGGACCCCTTCCTCTTATTTCTCATTTGCATTTTATTCCTGTTAGTTCTAGGATTAAAACCCCTCAAAAATACTTAAGGTTCATCGCTCGAATCAACCAATCATTCATCTTGGTCGGAGCGCACCTCCGGCCAAACACCCCCAAGTTGCGTTACGCCTCGCCGCCACCATATTGAGGTCCAGGCAGTTTTCCTTGGACCTCTTAATCCTTTTTGCAGGTCTGAACACGTCGATTTGTGCCTGGAGGCTATTTTGAAGCCTCGTCGGAGCTCGCGAAGCCCCCCAGCTCCGCCGGCCTCCCGCGAGCACCCTGGCCTTCGCCGTGGTGTTTTGACACCCCCATGAGGAAGAGCCGACCTCCAGGATCTCCCCCGTCCATTTTGAAGCTCAACCGCCACCGGAGGACGGAGATTTAGTGCGGCGAAGCTCGCCCTCGTCGGCGTTCTTCGCAGTTCTTGCTCCTTTGTCAGCCACCGTCCGATCTACGAGGAACTTCAGGGCTTACAGTCACCGTTGGATCGCGCGAGCCCACCATCGTCGATCTCCTACCGGCGATCTAATCGTGGCCTTCTGATTTCGAAGCGGTATCAAGCGTCCCAGCCGCGCTACGTGTCCAAGTGATGGCTTCCCGTCGTCCGATCGCCTGTTATGTAAGGGTAATTTGCATCCACACCCTCGCTAAATTTTGTGATACGTAATTAGTTCCAAAACTTTCAGTTGCTCTTTTAATATTTTTGTAATAATTATAACTAGGACCCCATACTTTCAATATTTGCAAGTAAGTCCCTGCCAGATCATGTGCACAGTACGTGTGACCTTGGCATTTTTACAGGCATACCCCGGGCTCCTTTCTTATTTAACTTTAGTCATGTAAAGTTTTTATTAAGTGTAAAGTTTTTGTGAAACTTGCAAGTAAACCCTCAGACTTTTTGTTAATTGCTAACAGGTCCGTCCAAGCGCGCGTGCCAGTCACACGCCTCCTGGGAAAATTGCTGTGACACCCCTGTGGGTCTGATATTTTGTATTTGGTCCTTAAAATTAAATATTTAGTGTTAAGTTTTGTGGAAAATTGCATGTATGCCCCTGGATGTTTTGATAATTGCACTTAAACCCCTGCCAGGCTCTGACATTTTTGCTTGCTTGATCTATTTAATTAGGGTGTCATTTTAATTACAAAAATTATAAAAAATTAAAGTTTAGCTCCTGTTCACTTGCATTTACACGCCATATTTTTAGTTTTTAATTTTATTGCATTTTTATATTTATTAAAAATCAAAACTTGCTTTTTATCTACTGTCTAGCTTAGAAAATACCAAAAAATATTAAAATACCTTAGAAAATTCCAAAAACGTTCTCTACTGTCTATTTTATCATATTTTAGTGTCAGTCCAAAAATCACTAAAAATCTCAAAAGAAAAACCCTAAAAATTTGAAAATACCCAAAAACTTCCAAAAAATCTAAAAAATTATAGAAAACTCCAAAATTGTAAACTCAAGTTTGTAGTTTCCTATTTTTGTTATCTTTATTTTAAAGTTAGTTTTGAAAAATTTTGTGGCTGTTTGATATTTTTAATTTCCATTTTACTCCTAGCCAGTAGCTAATTCCCTATTTTGCTTTATTTTGCTATTTAAAAATACCAAAAACATTTGGAAAAATATCCAAAAATCCCAAAACTGTAGAAAATTCTAAAAATACTTAAAAGATTTTATTTCTGAATTTTTGGCTATTGTTGCATATTTTTATAAATATTGCATCACCTCTTTTATTACCTTGTCTATATATTCCAATATTGAAAAAAATATAAAATATAAAATATAAAAATCAGAAAATTAAAAACCAAAATACAAAATTAAAAATTAAATAAAAATAAAAATAAAAAATAAAAAAAATTTAAAAACCCACAAAAATATTTGCTTGCATAGTGTAGACATCACTTCACTTTCACTCACACACACACACTTGTGCATCTACCCTGTTTTGCTCCCTGTGTTCGAACTCTCTGCATACTTGTTGTATACACCATTTATGTAGAGTTAAAAATAAATTTTAACTTCACATTGCTTGTCATTGTTTGATATCTTTAGTGTGGGTTAATTGTTGATTAACTAGGGATTTTTAGCGGTCACTGCAGCGACCCTTGTGTTCCGGCCTTGTGTGGAATACTAGACCCTAGAAATTCCTAGTTATCGACAGTTCAAAAACAATATCAAATAAAATGAAAATAAATAAATAAATAAATAAATATATGTAGGAGGAACACAAAGATAAATCTATATGGTGTTTCTCCCCATCAATGGTGCCATTTGAAAAGTAGATTTTTACGAGGGTCTTGTCAATTCACAAGGCAGATCAGCAATCATCGAAGCGACCACTCACGAGAATCGTACTAATTCAATAATTAACCCACAATATGGATCAAGCAATGCAAAATAAAATGTGGAGTTGAAATTTATTATAACTCTACGAAATGTGTGTATAAGTATAAGTATGTAGAGTGTCGAACACAAGGAACAAAAGTGATAAATTGTGTAAGTGAATGCAAAAACTGTCCTTCTCTTGTCTTTGTATTTTTAAGTTGGTTTTTAACTATATATTTTTGTAGATTTTTGTCTTATATTTTTATTTGTTTTCTATTTATTTTTTATTTTCTTTTTTTATTTTCATATTTTTTATTTTGTTTTCCTTTAATAAGATAAAATATAAAGATATAAGTATAAATATATAAGATAGATAATATATGTAGCAAATATAGCTATAAATATAAAAAATAGTAAATAAATTTATTTTATTTTTTATATATTTTTCTACTATTTTTTTATTTTCAGATTTTTTGCTAACTTTTAAGGGTTTTTAAATTCCAAAATATCCCAAAACATGGATTAAATAAACATGCAGAATTGTTTTGGAATTTAAAATACTAAATTGAGTTAAAATATTCCAAAACTATTTTTAATAGATAATATATAATATAAAGAAAATTAAGAAATAGAAAGAAGTATTTTTGGAATTTTTAATGATTTCTATGCGGATTTTGGAGCTTTTTAATTTTTAGGGTTTTTCTTTCTCTATTTTTAGTGACTTTTGGTCTAAAGATGTAAAATAATATAATAAACCAAATATATCTTTTGGAATTTTTCAAAAAGGTTTTATAATTTTTTGGAATTTTTAATTCAATAGGAACAAAATGTTCTCTTTTCTATTTTTAATAAATAGGTAAAATGTGTGAAATGTAAAAATAATTATGTAACATGAATGAGCATGCATTCAGGAACCTAACCTTATTTTTTTCATGATTTTTAGAGCACGGATGATATTTTTAGAAAATACAATAAAAACACAAAATTTTTTGAACTAGCAAGGATATATTTGTAATTAAAATAAAAGTTAGTGTCTATAATGCAAATTATTTAAAATTTTACAACTAATTTTCAAAGTTTAAATACTAAACACATATTACAAAAACTCATAGGGGTAGTAGTGTGAAATGCCCAGCTCATGGGCGACACGACACCTATTACAAAATCCCAAATGTAATATGTGAAATATCAAGGATGAGAGAGAGGGAGGGAGGGAGGTTGGCCGACGAGGGGATGTTGGACCGGGTCAAGCAGAGGAAGGCAGAGCAGGAGCGTCGCAAGAGGCGGGCCTCCTTGGGCGCCCGTGCGGAGGAGGGAGGAGAGGGGGCCATCACGTGCATTGCATGTGATGGTTTATGAGTAGGAAATGCCACATGGTGCGTGTAGGGTCAACCACGTGGAGACAAAAAATGAAAATAAAATTAAAAATATATAATATAATATAAAATAATTTAACTATATATTTAAAATAAATAAATAAGTAATAAATAAAGATAAAATACATAAGTAAATAATAATAAAGAATAATTAAAATAATAAAGATAAATAAAGATAAATAAAATAAAAAGAAATGAAAATAAATAAAATAAAATAAAAGGGGGTGACACACGGAGGCTCCAGGAGATGCTACGTGTCGCTCCCAGAAAAATCGAAAATTAAATCAAAAGAAAAATAAAAAAGAAATAACAAAAGGGGTTAAATCAAAAAGTGGTCAACACAAAAGTTTCTCGTCTCGACGAGTATACAACTTTCATGAAGGACCGAAAATTAAAAGAAGTCATCTATACAAAAAGTATTTTTGAGGTACCTTATAGATATAAAATGCCACATTTTATCTTTTACAGATTTTTTGGCATTTGAAAATAAGATACAAATCAAAATAAAGTTAGATAGAATATAAAACAAATATTTACAGCTTAATCATTTTTTATTTTTAATAATTAAATAAATAAAGAAATAAAATAGATAAGTAAAAGAAACATATGTATAATATAAAAAGGGGGCCCAAAACCCAAGTTTTACATATGAACTCTGATTCTTTTGAATTTGATCTTTTTTGAAGGTAATTGAACGGATATTAATTCAAAATGAGTAGGAGTCCATAGGAGACTGCATGAGAGAGATATTCACGTTTTAAGGTTCTTAGTCTCAAACTAGGGTTTGGGTTTTATTTGGTCTATTTTACATGTTAGTATTTTTTTATTATTTTCATTTATTAGTGTTAGTAATATATACATATATAGTTGATTTTATTCAATTCTGAGTTAAAAAAATAGATAAAAATAAGGAAAATATGATGAATATGCAGGTGATATTTACAAGTAATTTCGGCTTCTCATTTAATGCAAATAAGTGTGCTAAAATACAGACATTAATTCTCAATGCATGGACGAGAATAATGCAAAATAATAGGAGAAATGCGGCTAATTACTAGGAAACAAAGCTCTATTTTCAACTTTTAGAGTGATAAATCACATATTCATCAGTGACTCAGAGCTGACAACTTGCACGACAGTCTTAGTCCTAGACACTAAAGTACAATAGGACAACACGTCAAGATTCATTCCGTCCTCACAGAGATTGTCACTCCCACCTATTTGTAGAGTCACCAACAGCTAGTGGTCCCCCTTATGCTCACACCTTGGGACATGCTTAGGCTAGCTGTGATGCATCATCTTTTTGACCTTAGGTACACCCACAAAGCCACTAACTATGAGGAGAAAGTATGGTTTCTGGAGGTTCGCTCTCATAATGAGTTTGTTTATATTGCCATCAGTCTAGCCACATCATATCATAGTACTCCCGGCATACTAATAGTTTGGCTACACCTCAGTGGAGTGTGAGGCCCAACGGTTCATCATATACACATGGATCAAGTTTTCACCGTAGAGACAAAGCTTTCCAGCATCCTCTACCACAACAGACTTATAGTGTTGTGGGATCCAATTTTTCACCAGCACCACGGATTTCCCGCTGAATGTTGTTAATCAGGAGATGGGATCAGTTGTTAGAGGTATGATTTCTATATATGGACATTTATTATACGCTTCATTTGAGTTGTGTTAACGCACTTATTTTGTGTGCATCACTTAGTACCCACACTAGACAAGTTCCACAAGTATCAAATCTTCTTACTATATCAAGGGCCTCGGGATTGGATGTGTTCATCGTAAAAAAGATGGTAAGGGATAATTTATGCCTGTGTTCTTTTATTGATTCAATTGAATGATTTCAACATCCATATGGTTATGAACTAGATGGAGAAGTATCTAATTCTCACATTGGGATCTTACCATACTTGAGATACCTATTTACATCCTGCATCATGTGATTTAGACCGTACGATGTAAGGATTTTCTACTAATTAAAGTACCCTAGGCATTAGATATGGAGAGGCTACAAGAGAACTAAAAACCGACATTAAGGATAAGTATTCTCACTTAGTCCTCTTTGAGATTTTTAAGGATTTCATCCTTTTCCTTGAGATTTTTATGGGATTGTTCCTATTGAGATTATCATGGGTCACCTGAATATGAGACCGGGTAGGAAACACGTCAAGTCTCGAGGACGAGACTTCCTCTGAGATTTTTATAACTGCGATATCCATGGATTTATATATGAGTTAAAATACAAGATACGATATGGATATCAGACGCCCATACAAATCGAGTCTTGACATGGTCTGAGATATCGATTTTGTTCAGATTCTCATACATTTCCGTTCCTTTCTTTTTAAATTTCAGACCTGGTCAATCTATTGTGTAGTACTCGTCGAGACCTTTCCAACGGCACCAAGAACATCGAAATCCGGCATCGAGTGAGGGAGATATGATCATTTTACGGTTGTGGGTCAGTAAACGAACCTGGACCGGATCCAAATGTAGATCCGGTTGACCAAACCGGAGTACAAAAGAGGCTTGGGCATGAATGAGCTGCACCAGACCCCATTTTGCAAGCTTGGCTCACCGAAGCTCCACCCCAGACTCGTCGGAGAGCTGTCGGAGCTGCCGACCATGAAACCGCAGACATCTACACGAAGAGCCCATCGTGGGGGACTGATTTCTCGTGTTTGCGAGGTACGAATCTCCCTTCTTTGCTGCCATTTTCCGCACCTTTGTTTCCTGTTTCAATTTCGGTTTCGTGGTTGGATCATATTGGGGTTTTGCAAGGACGCGCATGCACGTGCATCAGTTGTTTAGTTCACGTTTACCCTCCACTTTTGGATTCTCTGCAATTTCAGATATTATTATTACTGAGGGAGAATACATCTTGTTGTTTATTGAATGGTTACTTAAGGCGGTTTGATGCAAAAGGGATGCAAGTTGCTACTTCCTCGGATTGTGGTTAAAGGGCGGTTGTTGTTTTTGGTATTCACCAAATTTATTAACGCATCTAATCAAATTCACAACCTGAGTTAGATCCCTTCCCTTCTATCTCGTACAGAGATCCTCACCCATTCTCTTACAATGCAGTTGGAATTTAGTGATCTGTAGTTAGGTTAATTTGATCACGTATCTTCATGTTGCTACTCAAATGATCTGATTTAAAGAGGAACATGTCTTTCGATCTGTGAATTGGGTTGGGCTGAGTAGAAACGTTTATTTTCTTTTTGTTCTTAAATGTTTTTCCTTTCTGTTCTTATACACCTATGTACGGAGAAAAAATATGAATTGGATTATGAATCAGTGTGCTTCTATCTGAGGTATGATCCGAAGTTCCTTGTTTCGAAGTGAAACAACCAATCTGTCCAAATTTCGAATTGTTGTTAATAAAAAAAGCTAAATTCTTCTGAATTTATAATGGACTAAGTTGACAGACACTTATATTGTGGTAGATGTCTATGTGCTCGTTAAAATCAAAGTTTGATGTGGACTTAATTTTTTTGTGAGTTATTGTCTCATTAAAGTATCATTTTAGAATCCTGAAACAATTTTGCCCCTGAAATTAAAGTTTTTTATATTAATTCTACTTTTCTTCTTTTGCTTCGTGATAGCATATTTTTTTATATTTTCAGATAGTTAGAGAGCTTAGATTGCATGATAAGATATATACTATGATTATACATTTTATTAAACTGCTTCATAATTCATTCTATTGTGTGTGCATGCATATTTAAGCCCCCAAAAAGTTATCCTTGAATTGAATGGTGTTTGTTGATTCAATCTCATGTCTAACAAGGCATCGTAGCTCAGCGTACAAACATAATATATTCGTTTGAGCCTTTTATCTTATGAAATGTTGAGGTTGTGCTCTGTGATGTGGCATTGGGTATGGTATGCATGTTGTTACATCTGATTTATCTAGGTGTTGCAATGATCTGTTCTCTTAGCAGGTAAGATGACCTTCTGAACACTTGACCTTTTTTATTTTGAAGAGGTGAAAAAAATTTATATTCATGATGTAAAAGCATTGATTGCCATGAAGGAACCATGATCTTATTGATGGTTTGAAAATGTGATATGCCTATTTTACAACATGGGTAGTTCACCATCCATTTTATTAAGTGTTCCCTTTGGTATATGGATCATGGTACTACTGATTGTTCATGAATGTGATACAACTAATAGTACAACATGTGTACAACATGTATCTCTATCTTATAAATGAGTATCCTGAGTGTAGGAAGATGGGACTATGGGTAGTTCTAGAATGTGATATTGTAAATGCTACGAGCAGTTTATATTCTTTCTTATGAAGTGGAGGACCCCTTTTTTGTTTAAGTGGTTGCACTGTATTTGCTAGGGAGTTACATGAACCTTTCTTTTTAGTGTTTATAATAGACTGTACATGTTGTATACAATACTAATTTTTAAATCGGCTTTATTTTATAACAATCATATACTGCAAGGAATCTTTTTTCCAATAAAAAGGAAAATCATGTATCTTATAAATTTTTCCCTTGGGCAGGAACCACAGTGTTATTGATAGTTTTTGAATATGATAATTCTTATAGTGCAAGTTGGCCAATTTATTTTGTGAACGAATCTTATATGCCGCTACTAAATGTGAAGTGCATGTCAAGATTTATGGGTTAGGAATTTTGGAGTATCTAGAAATCTAATTGCTTTGGGTCAAATAATCAATGTGATCTATGTTATTATGATATCTTAGAGGTGATGACGAAAGAGCTAAGATGCTAATTTATAAAAAAAATGCGATATCTGTTTTGTCGCGGATGCTGTCTCCGCATGCTTTTTGTGTCTCCAAGGATGTCTTTTCTCGTGTTGAGGTTTTACATACAGATGGAGTTCCCATGTTGCATTTGGGTCGTTGGAGATAGTGACTACAAGGGATGGGCATGCACCCTTGGGTCCCCAGGTAGACGATAAGACAGTCGCGACCCCAGCAGTTGCGTTGGTTGGAAGACATATAGTCCAACTATGCGTCGGATGTTGCTCCGATGGTTGCGCGACGATGTTTGAGGGCGCGTGGTTGGTAGTCTTGTCTTCACTTTCAATCATAGAATTTATACAGCAAGTAAAAGAGAGTCGATTACTCGAGTTGGTTTCTCGTATTTATTCTATGAAGGGAGTTCCGGGATGTGGCTAGTGAAGGTGGTGTTCTATCGGCTTGCCCCATAGCCGAAGAAAAATGGAAGATAGTCATAGTAGTCATTTTATTTCTTATGGGTAGTTTCTTCCCTTACAATCAGATATCTTTCTTGTGCACATTTTTACCATATTTAACTATTGTTTTATATCAGTTCTATACGCTTTGCTCATAATCCTATTTGCGTGAAATTGGTAGGTTCACATGGGAAGAAGATGCAACAATAGGTGGTTTATGGGTTAACTTTATTGCAAATAAAACCGGTGATGCAATAGTCTGCCCTTCTTCTAATTATTGTTATTGGACACATTTTGAGAAACGTGATGTATGTGTACATGTTGATTTACCTTTTGGTGCATTGTGAAAAGCATTTATTATGAATAGAAAAATATATAATGGTTTTCGTCCTTCTTACTACTCTCCTGCATGTATTATATAGCTTGGCATTTCAAATGCAGAATTGTATGTCCTGATGTGTATTGTTGAGTAGCTGGATCATGGGGGCGTCGCATCAATGGTCTTGGCTCTCTCTGATACAATGTCTCCTGCTGCATCTGGAACTGGGCTCTTGATCGAACGGATATAAGGACCCTTGGAAGAACATGGAAGAAGGCGTGTGCTGGGCACACTCGATTGGCTCTAATTGCCTCCTTCGACCACCAATCACGATGCTGAAGTGCTCGAGAGCACCATGGAAGTGCTACGCATTTATTGGTAACCTTGAAATTGTCTGGGACTCGCAGATCGAGCCCTGGAGCTCTGGAGTTCATGGAGGTTCTCAAATACTGCAACGGGAGCTCAGAAGCCCCCTTCCAGCCGCTTTTATTGTAGAATGAGAAAAGCGATGCAAGGGCGAGGTGATAGAGCTTATTATTGACAAAGGTTGGAATGAAATGGGCAGAGATGAAGGTGCTCTGGTGATGAATGTCCATTTCATCACCTTTATTATATAAGTTTGACCTTAAAAACCCTGGCTAATGCAAGTATATAGCATTAATTTGTACAAAATAGTATTCATTATTATTGCATTTAATGTGTAAATAATATTGTTTTTTATGCTAAAATTTTAGAATAAAGAGAAGAAAAGAAAAAGAATAAAATACCAAGGTATTTTATGACCCTAAACCCCGAGACTAAGTCAAGAATTGAGTTGGTTGACAACGAATAAAGTAGGGGGAGATAAGGGCCAAAAATACAATAAAAATCCAATCATTTTATTTCCCAATAAAGCATTTTTGATACCCATTTTATTCTTTATTATTTATACACCAAATAAAGAAACTTTGTACATGAAAGTTGTATATGATAATGTGAATAAAAATACAAAATTGAGTTTTTACAAAAAAAAGATACAATGTTCATTTTATGCACAAAATAAAAATTCAAAACCCAAACTTCCCAAATCCATAATATCCAAATAAAAACACAAAATATATCAAAATCACCTCAATTGTATATATCTTTTAATAAACAATTTCATCAGGGAGGTTTCATATATTTTGGAGTTAAGGTGTGAAAGTTAGATTTTGAACCCTCATTGTATAGTATACTCGAATAAAATATTCATTTTATCCATTCTTTATTATTTTTATAATTTTATATTTTTATAATTTTGTAATATTATTTATAATATATGTACATATTAAACTAGAATCAAAGCACCAATAAAACATTAAAATAAAATAAGCCTATAAAAATATAGATAAAATACCTATGTTACTACTTATAAATAAATAAAAGTGGATATTATTCTGTTATTATTTGTTCTTTTATATTTTTTTACTCTTGTAAATATTATTTATATTCTAGTAAAAATATAAAGATAAAATAAAACCCTAGAAAATACATCAAAATAAATAATGTACAAAATACATTGATAAATATACAATAAATATACTTATATAATCTATACCCCTATCTATTTTAAGATACAAATAACATTATAAGAATATAATAAAGATATATATATATATATACCTAAAAATAAGTTATAAATATAAAAAACAAGAGAATAAAATATACAAAATAAAATATACAAAATAAAAATAAAATGGCCACAAACATGTATGAATATACCTATAAATACACCCCTAATAATTAACTACTTATAAATAACCTCAAAAATAAATAAAAACACAATAAAATACTAAATAAAATAATAAAAAAATTTATTTTATAATAAAAAATTAATAAAATCAATTACTATTTTTTAATAATTATTTTCGAATAAATGATAGTTTTATCCTCTAGTGCCCTGACGTGGGCCAATCAGAGCCCAGGCATTGTTGACCTCGGGTCAACTCCCCATGCACCTCTGACCCCATCAGGGCTGTCTTTTCCCCGCTTTTCCTCCCATTTTTTTGCTCGATCTATCGATGAAACACGCCCGATTCCTTCATGAGATTTCATCTCCGATACTCTAGGATTCATGTCGACTTCTTAGATCGCCTATACATATCTTCGATTCGTTCCTAATCGCTGGTCAATAAGGGTGCCTACACATGTCTATAAATAAAACCTCATGTTTTCATCTTGATTTTTGGTTATCTTCTAAACCCTAAAGCCCCACAACTTCGACCTAGTGCGTATCTCTGTGATAGGGGGAGTCCCCTGAAGCTCCACGACAACTGAAGGAGGGCGGAGGTGCACCCAAGGCGGTCGTCTTCGGCCACCTATGCTCCCTGCTCTCGTTGGCATGTATGAGCTGCTCCTTTTCCCTTTTTAGAAAATTTTTAATTCATATCTTTTCATTCTACCAATAGTTTAATCATTATCATAACCATTTAGCCATACAAACTTGATTCCTAGTTCGCCGGAGATCCGCTCCGACGAACTTGTTCATTGTGCCTCTTCCCATTTCTGACATGTCCTTCCACCTTCATTTCTGATGTTTCCCTTTGTTCCAGCCCTTCCATTCCACCCGGATCCCTCGTGGATCTGGAGACCCGATCTTCTCCACCACCTCGCCACCGAAGACCTCCGCCACGCTCCACCTCCCCACCCCCACCCACCCAATAAGGTCCCTCAGACCTTCTTTTTGTGTGTGTATGTGTGTGTTCTTGTTGAACAAGATTTTTCACAGGTCTAAAGTAATCCACACAAGGCGGGATCACAATGTCGCTGAGGCGACCTGCGAGAAATCCTGATTCAAACAACAATTAACCCACGATAATCAAGTAAAGCAGTGAAAGTGTGTGGAGTTAAAATTTATTATAACTCTACAACAAGATGTGTATAGGTGCAAGTATGTGTAGAGGTCGAACACAGGGAGCAGAAAGGCTAGATCGGGGCAAAATACTCAAAATGTGTGTGTATGTGATCAAGAGTCTACTATGCTATTTTTTTGTGGGTTTTTAATTTTATAATTTTTTATTTAATTTTTAATTTTATATTTTTGTATTTTGGTTTTTAATTTTCTGATTTTTATAATTTATAATTTTTTATTTTTTTCTTTTTTCAATATTGGAATATAGAAACTTATATAAGAAAAGAGGTGATAAACTATTTATAAAAATACGGGAAAAAGATCAAAAATAAGGAAATAAAATGTTTTTAATCTTTTATGATTTTATCATGTTTTTGTGATTTTTGGGTATTTTTCAGAATGTCTTTGGTATTTTAAAATTCAAAATAAAGAAAACAGTGAATAAAATGCAAGACTGAAACTAAAATGGAGAAATAAAATAGAAAACAGTAACAAAATTCTCCAAATTAATTTTCACCTTAAAGATAATGAAACAAAGAAAATTCAGAGACAAATTTTGTATTTTTAGGATTTTTGTAGAATTGTTAGGATTTTTATAAAGGATTTTGGGGTTTTGTAATTTTTATGACTTTTCTTTTGTAATTTTTAGTGAATTTTGGATTGAAGTTAGAACACACTAAAAGAAACAAAAATATTTTTTTGGGATTTTTCTAAAGAGTTTTTATATTTTTATGGATTTTATAAGCTAGACAGTGCACAAAATGGATGTTTTTGATTTTTAATAAATATTAAAATGCAATAATTATGGAAAATAAAAATATGATGTTAAACTACACTACAACAGAACTTAAAGTGATTTTTGGAGATTTTTAGAGGTTAATAGATACACGGAATAAATACTAGAAGCATATAGAAAAAAAGCATGCATGCAGGGGCATTTATGTAATTAGTCAGGAATCCAGGGGCCTACAAGCAATGTTCAGCAAAATTTATACTTAAACAAACAAGTTACTGGACTACATATGAAATCATAAAAGCATGAGGAAGTGATTGCAAAAAGACCACCCATGCACGTGCTAAGCACGCGCTTGGGGAGGACTTGTTTGCAATAATCACAAACTATGGGGCGTCTACGCAAAACTCCAGCACTATTTGAACTGCAAGCAAAAGTTTTAGTATTAAAACTAAATATGTAAAAGTCCCGGGAGGTCCTTGCAAAAATTCCAAGCCCACGTGACGTGCACGCGTCCTGGTGGGGATATAAATGTAATTCACGAAAAGCGGCGGGACCCCCAAAACGCAAAATGTACAAAACAAAAGACAAACTGCCTAGGAAATGTTTAAGTTCTATATTTGAAATACAAAATCGGCTGGGTATGAAAAGCAAAATCCCCAACCTCAGCGGGATCCAACGGCCTGGGCGATCCACCTTGACACGTGCCGCGCGTGCGGGAGGCAATACCCTTTGGGTTATAACGGCCAGGATTAGATCCTGAAGCCGTGATCTGACGGTTGGAGGGGCACGAGATCTGAAGATAGCTGTAGCCTCTGGAGGATGTGCGAGATCGGACGGTGACCGAGGCCGGAGGAAGAACAGTCGAAGATCTCGTGTGGGGCGAGATTGAATTGGGCTTCCTAGGCTCCTTCCTCCTCCGACTACCGTGCAGAACGACCAGGGAACTCCTGGAGATGTCCACGATGGGGCGGCGGATGCAAAATGGCCCGAGAAAGGCCGGAGGTCCGCCGCGAAGTGACGAGACAAAGGAGGCTCCAGGTGCCGTGTTGCTTCAAAAATCGACCTCCCAGAAGAGGTCCTGCACCTCCGGGAACCTGCAAGAAAACCAAACTTCAACAGTATGTAGGTTCCTGGGGGCACGCTTATTGAGTGGACATGTATTGGCATGGAGAAAACGTCGTGTAGGGGTTCGCCGGAGCGGAGCTCCGGCGAGCTTTGAGGAGCGAAGAGGAAACGCAAATA